>BQNB010193360.1:0-11542 GCA_026074375.1 Tanacetum coccineum
TCTTATTCTTGTTAAACATGGTGAGTTTTTGAATTGAGAGAAGTTTTTGAATTGTTGTTTGAATGTGTGATAAAAATGATGAAATGAGTGAGTATTTATAGTGATAAATTATTTAAATTTTAAAAATTAAAAAGTTTTCTTTATATTTTAAATCAACTTTTGGCAGATTTTTTGTAACATTTTCTACACACGACAACGGTCGTCCTTGCGACGTAAATTGAATTCGGTCTCCGGCGACCGACGAGGCGACCGACTAGTTGCTACGGGGTCGACTGACTACGACCGACGGCGACCGAGTCGGTCGTCCGACCCGTAGTGACTAGCCTTATAGAATCGCTTTAGCGAAAAACTAGAGGAACAAAAAACAAGCAGAAGCTACAAAGCAAGGTTATTAAGATAGGGATCTTACACATGATCATTTTCGTCTTTGCAAGATTAAGATCATAAGTTCGGATCAAGATTTTAACATCCTATTATTATATCATTTTTTTAATAGTCTTTGTAATATTATATAAATCATACAAATTTATATATATCATAAAAATAGAATTATATGAATGTTTCATGAAAATATTGACATAAATTATGATGATGAAATGTTTAAAAAGATTAACATATAATTATTTAAATTCTATAAAACATAGTTCATTACTTTGTAGGGTTTTAGTTTGTGGTTTGAAAAAAGTAAGATCGAATAGAATTAAATCTTAAGATCTTATAGTTAAGATTGAAATCTTATAAGATCTTAAGCTTACAAAGATCTCAAATAAAATTGAAATCGTTTTTGTTTTGTAATATCGTAAAATCGTAAGATCGTGATAAAGTTTAAGACTCTAAATTGTTATGCTTTCCTTGGCATTTAAACAAGCTAAGGTATTGTTTCTATAATATTAAAAAGTAGGGGAATTTTGAATAGAATTTACTTGTATTATTATAATATCCAAATGCAAACCTACTTTAATACTAGTAGGTGAAGATCACAAAACTTATTTTATTGTCAACTTTCTAATTCTTTATGCAAATAATATATAGGGTGAAAATTTCTTATTGCTTGGAAACAAAGGGAAGGGTATGATATGGGCGCCACGTCATCATGATTTTATTTTATTTACGAATCATGCATCTTTTTGTCTTTATTAAATCCGATGGTCGAAATAAAAGTATTAGCAACTTTTAAATATGATGAAGATTAAAGAATCAAATGGAATAAATCTTACTGTATATAGTTTTAAAGTCAAAACATATTTTCTTTATTAAAGTTGATTTTAGTTTTCATGAAAAGCTGATTTAATAAAGAGAAAAAAGAACATGTCTCACGTACAAATAATTGAAACTAAAGAGAAAATGATGTCATTTTGTTTTACGTAATTGTGTATATGGAAATCTAATGTGTTATTGCGAAAGGTCATGGCAAGAGAACCACACGGTAACGGAATTAGCGAAGTTATAAAGATTACACACAGAGATTGCGATTTCTAGAATAGCTGATAGATTATAGGTTCGACTCTGTTAGGCTTAGGCCCATTAAGGTTTATGATCAGGGTTTCTGTGTATCTAGCTTTATAAATATTGTATCAATAGTATGTATATCCTATGAAGATTCAACGTCTAGCATGGTATCGTACCTCTCGGTTGCATCCTCGGACCTTTTCAACTATCTTGAGGCGCCGCCTCAATGCACCCCGTCAAACCCTAGCTAGCCACTGCCGTTTATCGGTACTAAAAAAACTGCAGGCCACTCTACGACCATAACAAAAATATTTTTTACAAGCTTTCAAAAGGATTACAATAATAAGTGGGAGGCAAAATGTCGATCAGTTAGTACAAGTGTTACGTCCATATGTTGTATTAATGTCGTGAGACGGAAAAGTTGGTATATGTCGATTCGGTTATAGTTAAAATGGTTTCCCACTAGCATCAACATATTAATCTTTTTGTTTCCTTATGTTGTGTTTGTGAACAGGATCCTCTTTAAATTTTTAAATATTGTAAGGGCTCTGGATGAAATCAGATATTGCTGCTATTCGGTAAGAAATGTTATATATAAAGTGTCACCGTCTATAAGATATAATGCAGATTACTTATCTAAACGTTCAACATATGTCTCATTTAAGATATTTTGTCATCCAAATACATTTTTCTTCGAGAAAAATATATGTACACATGCATATATTTGTTAACGGGACTAATTTTGTAGCTCCTAAAATTTTTAAGGTCATGTACCGTCGCCCACATTACACACTTTCAAAACGGCCATGTTTGTGATGGTTGCTAAGGGCCCATTTGGTTCGCGGAATCTTCAGGATTCTGATGGAATTGGAATCTGTATCTATCTATAACGTGTTTGATTGACAGATTCAAAAAATTCAAAATTTGAATTTCATTCCTTAATGTGATTGGTTGGCAAACAGAATTGAATGAAATTCTTTCAAAATCCCATATATATAAAATTCAACATTCTGTGGCAAAATTAGATGATTGTTTATAATTCCATAGAATTCATATTATTCTTATCATTGTAGTAGTTGTTATTATTATTATTTTTTTAATAATAATAAAATTTATTATTGAAAATTTTCTTTATTATTATTTTATATTGAATAATTATTATTTATTTAAAATTAAATATAATTTAAATTTTCATAGCTTACTTTTTATTTTGTACCTTAAAAAAATATAAAATTATATTTTATATAAAAATAATGTTTAATAAAATAACATTATATATAATAGTTTATACAAAAATACTATATATATTTATATATATTAATTTTTATAATATTATTTAAAAAATACAATTACATTTTATATAAAAACACTATTTATCTATAATATTAGTTTATATAATATTATTTAAAAATTTATTATTATTATTTTTATAATTAATTATTTATTAAATAATATTAAATTTATTAATTTTAAACTAAAATTAAATTTTAAATATTTTATTATAATTAGTTTTTTCTCATTTCATTTCCTTCCAACCAAACACGCGCTAGTTTTTGCAAATTCAAATTCTTTCATATTCTAAATCATAAGGATTTCAATTTCTAACATTTCATTTCTTTACATTCCAAGTCCTTAAACAGATTTCAATTCCGTCAAAAACATTCTGCGAACCAAATGGGCCCTAACTGTTCTCTCATATTCTATGAATTCATAACGTTATTAATACGATTATTTTCACGATTTGTTAATGGCAATTTGAGTTAAAAGCCTAAAAAGGAGTTAACATCCAATTTAAAGTAAGGGTTTTTGGTTTAAAATAGCCAAGTACTTTCTCAAATATACTCATATGGTACGTGTACTAAATTTATTACTCATATCATACCAAAACTTTGCATTTTGTGTCAATATGGTCACATTATTAGCGGCTACTGTTAAAACCGGCTACCATTTTGTTAAAATGTGACGTGTAAATTTTTTTTAATTAGGTAAAATTTATGATGACGTGTATACTTCCCATCTGTTTTATATCATTTCAATACACCAACAAACGCATAACATTTATTTTCCTCCAAATCAAACCTAAACCCTAATTGATGAAACATCCAAATTAAACCCAATTAACCAGAATCATGAAGAATATATCCATCACAATTAATCACGAAGGCACTTTTTTTACTATCCGTTGGTATATGAAAACACTGATGTTGATGTTGTTGACAATGTCAATTTGGGAAATTGCAACTATGAAAGACTGATGACGATAGTCAGGGAATGTTGTTTGTTTTCAGTTCACGGTATGTATTTTTGTGCTCCTAAACAAGATATTGGTAAACATTCGAAACCTTTAAGGAATGATTCTTAGTTAGCCAATTTTGTAAAATTAGCTTTTGATAATGGTTACAAAGTTGAACTTTATGTTGAGCATCATGGTTATGATGTTATATTTGAGTGTGTAACTCTTACTGAGGAGGTAGTTGATGAAGAATTAGATGATGAAATGGAAATGGAGGATATATCAGAATATGTTGGTTTAGACCATTTAGGTGAAGAAGATGTAGACATTCTAAACATAGGACTTAATGACACTTTTCTAAACAAGTTAGTGGATGGTAAGTGATACGAACCGGATCGATAAAAAAGATTAAAAGAACGAATAACGATAAATAAAGATAGGTGATCAACTTTCGAGAGACCGATCTCTCTCCCAATAATGATATTAAATCACTAAACCATTCATATTATTCAACATAATAAGAATTACAACCCTAATGCCCTATTTATAATAAAAGGCTCCTAGACTTAACTTGTTGACTAAGAAAATATAATAAAGGAAACTAAATATACTAATTAATTAATAATATAATTAAGATAAATTATATTAATGCATGATCTTATCAATACTCCCGCCCCAAAAACACCTTGTCCTTAAGGTGTTGCTTGAAAATCTTGTTTCACGTGGTTCCAGGATCCTATGTTCTTCGTTGTATTCCTTTTGTGTGTTTCAAGTGCATGTAGTAGTCCGCATATCTTCTTTATTTAGTTTTCTTATATTAAATTACACACATATATAGTTGTTCTTGTGAGATCGCAATCCTTTAGAACCGAGCACTTGTGAAGGTTACCTTACATTCTAGGTTTTTTTATGGTCCGGAGCTACACATGCCACCACAAACTTTTTTCAGAACAACCTTGCTTTCATCATACTTTTATGTCCTTGTTAGTTTAGTTGTACCCTGAATAAAGGAACCTGCCCCTCCTGATTCTTCTCTTCTTTTATTGCTGCTATTATCGATCTGTGAAACTTTTCAGACGCTGTGTGAAACTTTTCAGATGCCAATAAGATATCTTGTCGTGCCCGTCTGAAAGATTCCTCCAGTTTAGATTTGTGAAACAACAATGTGATATTTATAGAACGTTTTATCATTCACGTCTCTATGACCTCAGCTAACCCTTCTTCAAAGCTCTTTGCTTCCATTCCTTCTCGAGAACAACAATTTCTGGAGGTGAATAATGTGTCAAATATTTTGTACAAGGCTAAGAGCCCAAATTGGCCTTATATAAAAATAGCAATAAAAGCGGGTACGGATTTGGGTAAACGGGTACGGGTACGGATACGGGTAAACAGGGCGGGTATTACCAGAACCCGCAACCGAACCGGTACACAAGAAAAAAAGAATATTTCTACCTAAACCCGTATCCAAACCCGTCAACCCGTCCCCGAACCCGACCCAACCGGTTCGGGTTTCGGTTTTCCCCATCGGTTTCGGGTGCCTTTGCCATCCTTAGTTATGTTGTTATAGTTGAGGGTAACTGAGGAGGTAGTTGATGAAGAATTAGACGATGAAATGGAAATGAATGATATATCAGAATATGTTGGTTTAGACCATGTAGTTGAAGAAGATGTAGATATTCATAGGATTTAATGACACTTTTCTAAACAAGTTAGTGGATAGTAAGTACATTAGTGATAAAGATGTTGGGGCTAAGTTAGATACAAACTCTAGTAGTTCAAGGAATGTTGAAGTTGAGGATAGTTCTGTGCATGACAGATTTAAGGTAAAAGAATGGTTTTCCTATCCTGTTCATAATCTTAATTTACCATGGAATCAGATGGGACCATTATTGGGCATAAAATTTAAGCACCTAGATCAGCTTAAAGATTGTTTAATCAATTATGGGGTTGCTAATGGATATTAGTTATGGTATAGAAGAAATGATTATAGGAATATTTCAATTCTGTGTGGAAAAATGTGAAAAAGGGTAGGTGTGCTAGCCAGAAAGGAAAACAAAAGGTTGTTGAGGATATATGTACACCTAACTCTAAGTCTAAGTAGAGCACATTTAATGCTAAGTCACCCAAGACACCTAAGTCTAAGCAGAGCACATCTAATAAATCTTAGTCACCCAAGACACCTAAGTCTAGGAAGAGCACATCTAAGAAATCTCAGTCACCCAAGATACCTAAATCACCTAATGTCACACCTAATGCTGAGGTTGCATAGAAAGGTTGTTCATTTAGATTATGGGCAAGATGGATGCAAAATAAGGCAAGTTTGCAAATTAAAACCTTGATTCCTACTCATACATGCTCATGAAATTTTAATTTGGGGTCATTAGTTATTTACAAGGGTATAGCAAAGCAATTTGCAGCAGAAGTGGTAAATCCTAAGATTAGTTATAGGCAGATGGTAGCAGATGTTAGATATAATTTTTTGATTGATGTAAGTGTTTATCAGTGTAAAAGGGCAAACAGAGGGAAATTTATGATCATGAAGGAGGTCTCATAGACCATTATGCAAAGTTATGGGATTACAGAGATCAGATCTTGGCCACCAACCCTAGTTCATCAATTCAGTTAGATGTTGACACTATGGATGATGGAAGAACTCAGTTCAAAAGGATGTACATTTGCTACAAAGGTATAATACTTTATCATATTTTAAACACATTATAAATTATGTCTTTTTTATGTTAGTTGTTGAGACTACGCATGCCTTTTTTTATATAGCTATGAAAGATGGATGGAGAGGATCATGCAGAAGAGTCATTGGACTGGATGGTTGTTTTTTGAAAGCCACTTGCAGAGGTGAATTGTTGACAGTGCTATGTAGGAGAGTGAGTAAGTAACCAGTGTTTCCGATGGCTGGGGCGAGTGGTGGGGCCATGAGGAAACTCTCAAGAATTAGTTGTGGTTTCTTAGTAACTTGGGTAATGACTTTAACCTTACCATTAGAGCATATTTGACAATCCTTTCAGATGGTCATAATAGCATGCTCTGTTATATTATTATGATTGTTATGCACAATAATGTTTCTAACAACTTCTACACAACAGGGTTTGATTGAGGCAGTTATAGAATTACTACCACATATTGAGCATAGACTGTGTGCAAGGCACATTTATGCAAATTTAAAAAAGAAATGGAATGGACTACACTACAAGTCTTTGTTCTGGGGTGCTACATCATCTACATTACAGGTACAGTTTAAGCATAAAATGGAACTATTAAAAAACATTGACCCACTTGCCTTAGATTGGTTAATGGAAAGGGACCCTAAGACATGGTGTACAACTTATTTTCAAATGGATAGGAGTTGTGCCACTTTTGAAAATGGTATATCAAAATCATACCATAGTTGATATGCGCGTATGTCGTTGTATAGGTAATTTATATTATCAAGTTTTACTATTTATATTTTTCCGACTTTACCTATAAAGAAACGCTTACGAGAAGTGTACCCCATCAATCGTAGACTAGTTTGGTAAGTAGGGTGTCGATCACTAAGAGCGAGAATGTTAATTCTTATGTTAATCAGTATTTTAGTTATCTAAGTTAGTCCTAATTAATTCTATCTATCTAAACCTAAACTATAGTGATAAGGAGGGTTTTCAGCTTGAGAGATTGGCATAGTTTTAGTTATTCTATTCTTAAGTTAATGACAAGTAAAATAATAAACACACACAAGAAGATAACAAATGACAGTGAAGCGGGTCTGCATAAATATAAGGAAAACAATATCAGCCATGAATTATTAATTAGTCATATTATAATGAACGTCTCATAAGCATACATCCATTAATTATAATCTATCTTAGGAGTCAATACTGGTGAATATCAAAACCTAGCTCATCGAGACTTTACCCACTTATGTTCAATCGCATACATGCACTTGGTAGTCTACAGTCCGTCGTGACCCAAGCAAAGCCACAGAATGTTATTTGTAATCCTAAGTCACCACTTAGTCTACCACCCTTTAAACTAGGGAGGCACTTAAGGACTTTTAATTTGTAATCTTATGATTCCAAGACACACATAAGCTATATGAAGTTCTATCCTAGACTCTAGTCTACTTGGTCCATATCACTAGATCCAGTTGAATGATAGATTAAATGCATAATTAAACATAAATAAGTATCATGTGATCAACATAATTAACATGCAACAAGTAATAAACAATCAAGATAGACAAACCAAACATTAAACTTTCATAAATATGGTTGATACCTAAAGGTATCAGCCGATAGTCATTGTAAAAATACACACTGATTCATATATGGACGATCGAAGTAAAAGAAAGATAACCGAACACGTATTGGGTTGTGCGAAGATTACAAGAGTTTCCCTATGATCTTGAGGCTCATTGCTGACTTTTTCTGCTTCTCCAAATGTCTCTTAGTCGACATGGTGGTTTAGGGCTTTACTTGCATGCTGAAATTTATTTTAGGGTTCGGTATTTATAAGTTCTAAAAAATGCCTGGTACGCCGTATTTGAGGGGTTCGATATGACGTATCCAGTTACTTGGAGTGGGCTCCATGCTTAAATCTTCTGAAATATTTGTTGATTGGCTTCCTTATATGACGTATTTCTTGTGTTGGATACGACGTATTGGCTTGAGATCGTGTAACATTGAATGTAGACCAAGGTTTCATATACGGCGTATCTGATGAATTAGATACGTCGTATTCTTCAAAGTCAGGCAATGGTCTTGAATTTGTCTAAGTCTTTTGATACGGCATATAGAATCTAGAATAATATGGCATATTGAATGTCAGTTACAGTAGACTTCTTGAATTCTTCGTTTAAGCTCCAAAACACGTCCTTTCTTCTATATTTCTCCAATTGCTTGATATTTACTGAGATTAACAAATATAAATGATTAAGTACCAAATCTCATATAAAACATTATAAAACAAGCAATATTAGTGGGATAAATGATGCTAATATTATGAACTTATTTGATGTCATCAAATATCCCCCACTTGAATCCTGCTTGTCCTCAATTAGACTTTAGAAAACTTATGAAAATGTATCCTAAACCAAGGTCTAGGATTTTTCCGTTAAGCATCTTTTCATTTAATCACTAGTACACGACTTAGCACCTCACGAAGTAGGGGAATGAAAACACTCAAATCACTCAAACTAATCTATGTGGTAACATCCTAATAATTCACTCAATTGCTCGGTAATGACGAGTATTCTATCATAAGCTTGGCAAGGATACACATCTCTACCACTAAAGCCAATAAGTAACAAGTTTAAAAGGGTAAATTGGGTTTTTTGGTTTGATCATTCTTTTTAATCTCTATCGATACCAATATTCCAGAAAGGGCGATAAAATTACAAATACACATCCGTAACGACGAAGAGACCATTTGCTATTGCTCACTACCTAACTCGAATAAGAGAAAGTATAGAACAATGTAATCTTTACAATGCATACACCTACATGGGCGACAAAAACAACCGTACAACTCCATAACGATGGAATAGACACATGTGAATGATCACTCCTTTATTCGAGCAAAACCAAAGGTTAGGATGAAGAATGATATAGGGTAGGGATCTTCTAATCTTTCACCAATAGTAATAAACCAACAAGGCGGACAAAACCACACATACACATCCGTAATGTTAGAATAGACATATGTGATTGCTCGCATCCTCATTCGAGTAAGACCAAAGGATATGGATTAAGAAAGGGAAAATAATTGGTGTAAAATAAAAACAAAACAAATAGATTAAGTCCAAACAAATAAGGCATAATGTTGCTAGTTACTTTCCTGACCGTCCCTATAGAAAGACATATAGATGTCTCAGTAGGATTACGAGAACTAATTCTTAGTTGGCATTTCCGTAACGGCCAACTACGATTATTCCCAATTACAACCTAGTGGCGATATTATCACTTGATACAAATGATACATAGATGGTTTATATCTACATACCAAATGAAATTATAACAACATAATAACAATAGTCTGGGTATAATTACCGTACCAATATCCAATACACAAATTTCTACTAACACCTTTTTGTATTTTTTTGATTTTTTTGATTTTTTTTGGACAAACAAAAACTAATTGAACTAAATATAGGTGTATTTTACACCACTCCACTTATGCAATAAGAATTAAGGTTGAGTATGTAGAGTTCTAAATCTTGGTCTTACAAGAGGCTTTGTGGTTGGTTTGCCCTTAAGGCAAGCTACACCCAAGTTTGGTCATTTCAGAAAACGTTTTGTAGGTAAACCTCTCACAAGATTTTCCTTAACAAGTTTATTAATAGTTTTAAATTTTACATGACCTAGCCTCCTAGTTGACTTGGTGGTTTAGGGATTCACTTGCATATTGAAATTCGTTTTAGGGTTCGGTATTTATAGCCTCTGAAAATTGCCCGATATGCCGTATTCGAGGGGTTCGATACAGCGTATCCAGTTACTTAGAGTGGGCTCCACGCTTGAATCTTCTGGAATATTCGCTGATTGGTTTCCTTATACGGCGTATAGCTTGTTCTGGATACGGCGTATTGGCTTAAGATCGTGTTACATTGAATGTATACCAAGGTTTCATATACAGCGTATTTGATGAATTTGTGTGTGTCGAAGCGTATCTTCAAAGTCAGGGCAATGGTCTTGGATTCGCTAAGTATTGTTATACGACCGTATATGATCTAGTATAATACGCGTATTAAATGTCAGAACAATTAATACTAATTTAATCTTTGTTTAAGCTCCAAAACACGTCCTTTCTTCTATATTTCTCCAATTGCTTGATATTTACTGAGATTTAACAAATATAAATGATTAAGTACCAAATCTCATATAAAACATTATAAAACAAGCAATATTAGTGGGATAATTTGATGCTAATTATTTTGACCTTATTTGCATGTCATCTAATACTTACCCCACTTGAATCCTACTTGTTCTCACGTAGGACTTTAGTAAAACTATGATTATGTATCCAAACCAAGGATCTAGGTTTTACGTTAAGCCTTTTTTTTATTTGATTACTAGCATACAAACTTAGCACCTTACGAAGTAGGTGGAATGAAAACCTCAATAACTCGCAGACTAATTTATGTGGTTACATCCTAATAATTCGCTGATGAATTGCTTCGGTCATGGCGGAGTATTCTATCATAGCTGGCATGGATACACATCTGCAACCACTCAATTAAGGGGGTAACAAGTTCAAAAGGGAAATAGGTCTTTTTGGTTTAATGAATTTTATCATTCTTTTCATTTCTTATCGATTACCCAAATATTCCAAAAAAAGTGACAAAATTACAAATACACATCCGTAACGACGGACGAGACATTTTGCAATTGCTCACTCCCTAACTCGAAAAAGCTAAAGAATATGACCAAGTAATCTTTACCAAAAGTGTTACACCAACAAGGGTTACAAAAACATACGTACACATCCATAATGATGGTATAGACACATGTGAATGCTCACTCCCCCATTCGAGCAAAACCATAGGTTAGGATGAAGAATAATATAGGGTAGGGATCTTCTAATCTTTCTCCAATAGTAATAAACCAACAAGGCGTACAAAACCACACATACACATCCGTAATGATAGAATAGACATATGTGATTACTCGCATCCTCATTCGAGTAAGACCAGAGAATAGGGATTAGGCAAGGGAAAATAATTGGTGTAAAATAAAAATAAAACAAATAGATTAAGTCCAAACGAATAAGGCACATGTTGCTAGTTACTTTCCTGACCGTCCCTATGAAAAAGACATAAAGATGCCTCAATCAAAGATTACTATAAACTTACCTTAGTTGGCGTTCCCATAA
>BQNB010193365.1:0-11541 GCA_026074375.1 Tanacetum coccineum
CGTCTGTCGAAAACATCGCCGAAATTCTTACAAAACCCCTTAAACGTGAATCGTTTAACTATCTACGTCTTGGTTTAGGAATGATGGAACACATTCCATAAATCAAATTACTCCGCTTCTCCTTCTTCTGTCTCAATTCTAGTCCGTGTTCCATTCTGTGTCGTGACAACTTGAATACTTCATCCGAAGTACTTAAGCATTTTTAATTCGCGAAATGCAAATTAAAATGTCACTCCTCTTTGTAAAAATTTTGTCAAAAACTGAGTCCAAAACCCTTCACTGAGGGCGGCCCCTATACCATAGGCGGCACCCCCAATATATTTGGGACCGCCAGACGTTATGGGACCGCCATCAGCAGACACTAAATCTGAACACTTAATCAAAATTTTCAATTTACAAAACCAAACACACCCTTTACCTGCTGCAAGTGACGAAAACGAACAAAGACACCCAAAAACTCAAAATCAACCACTAAAACTATAATTGAAGATCAAATCAACACATATAATCATTCACAACATCTTAAAGATCATTAATTGTAAGTCATTTCATTTATTTTCTTTCAATTTGAGTCTAGGGTTCATGATGAACACAAAAATTAAAATTGGGGATTTTTCATTTTTCTTTCAATTTTGTACAATTAAGACTACTAGGATATAATGTATAACAAATATGCTTCCCGTAGACATAGGATTTGCATACATTAGTGACTTTGTTGAAAAAATGATTTCGAACCAAAACCCTAATTTTATTTTCAAAATTACTCACGTTAGGAACATAATGAAATTGTAGTTATGCATTGTCAATACAACTTAAAAACGTTTTCAAACACATGCATAATGATCTCATGAACAAATTTTGAGATACATAATTCATATGTATTTTTCGACATGTTTGGATGAGCAAAATCAAACTAAGGAGCGTTTGGATCAACTCTTAGGACTCTAATTATTAGGTCGAGTTAATCGTTACTCCACATTTGTCACATTTAGACACACACTAGAAACAATGTGCATAACCAATTACAAGTGAACGGTAATAAAATGTGATTTTGCTTTTGTTTTAGGAAATCATGCCTCGTAAGTCGTCCGAAGATCACAAAAATACAAGAGCCTATATGCCGATAATATCACATGAATACCATACACCCATAAAAGAAAAACTAAGAAACCTTGAAAGTCGTTGCATTCATGAGGGTCGGGTGGTTTTTGATAACTTTGCGGATCTAAATTATGTTCGGTCTATGTTCAGCTTTGTCGAGTTTGAGTGTCTCCTTGAAATTAATGACCAAATCTGTCCTCGGTTCATTCTTGAGTTTTATAGTCAATATCAAATTAATTATTCCGATGAAGGTGAAATGTTCATCGAATTTGTGATTCAAAACCAATTCTTTTCTTACTCTCTTGAAGAATTTGCTCAAATTCTTGACATACCTTGCGAGGGTGAATGCGTCTTTACTGACAAATGGTCACTTGACGAGTTGGCATATGGTGTCCCTACGGATGGTCCATATCAAACCAACCCTCCTTCTCCTGATGACATCATTTCGTCTATTCAAATAGATAGAGAAGGTCAAGTCCGTCGCATCCGTCATGAGGAAGAAATTGATGTTCTTGAATATCAAGTTCTAACTCGTGAAATTGAGCCAACCTTGAAGTCTTTGGAAGAGATTATTCGGGAAAATGTCTTTTGTCTGGGGGGTAATCAGGATCATGTTCCCGTGTGTCTTTGTTACATGCTTTATTGTGTCGTACACTCTGAAAAATTCAACCTTGCCTATTTTATGGCAAAACGAATGGAATGGGTCACTAAACAAAAGCATTTGATCTTACCCTATGGTATGTTATTGACCCGTTTGTTTAAAGTCATCATGAATGAAAATCCTGAATTGAACAATGAGTCTTATGTCTTGTACGATCGTGTCATGAATCCTCTTGCCGCTCAACAAGAGCGAAAGCCTAGCTAGAATGGATCGTGGCCATGTTGAAGTGGGCGCTAACGCATCGGCGTCTTCCGCCTTTGACCAACCATCTTCTTCTCATCTTAACGATGATGATGATGATGGAAATGGCGAAGGGACCTCGCGTGCAAGCACTTCTTCCCCTATTTGGTTAATGTGGATTCGTTAATACCTGTCAAGTACTCTTGTTTTTCAAATCCCACCTTTAACATTGTACCCTCACTTAGATCCCTTTTACACCCGGTCAAACTCTAAAATCATCAACCGTCCAGTATCAGATTCGAGGACGAGCATCCGGGGTGGAATTAAGGTCAATTCGGGAAAAGGCCTCAGAAATTTATGGAGGAATATGAAGAAAGTGAGCATTAGGGATAATTGGGCGGTGTGTATGGTGGGAGGTGAAAATTACTTATTACCAATATAAATGCTTAAGTACTTAATAACTTATAGATATTTAAGATAACTTAGTACCTTGTAGTAAAGGAAACACTACTTTGCACTGGATGTGCTTTCGTGGGGTGCTGCCTTTCACTGGTCTTGCTTGGTACCGGGAACTCACGTTTTATTATCCTCGTTGATATTATACTTGCCTTAAGCCCTTGACATTTACGCATAGATGTGGATCTTTGATTGAATTAGTTTGATAAAGTGTTTTGTAATTGAAATTGTTAAGTGCTCTAGATAATTCATGATGTGCTATTCGAGTTGGTTGCAAAAAAGGGGAGATAGCTTTAGGGTTCAGGGGATCGGAGAAAATAAGGATAAAATAGTATATAGTTTACTGACAGTACTGAGATCGTGCCCCCTTATATCAGGCACCCACGTTGGGTGGTGGGTGAGAATGGGGTGTTATGGAGAACGCCTGATGTGGCTCATCTTTTTTGGGGGTAGTGGGAGATAGTTGGGGAGGCAGGGCTGGGGGTCGTGGAGGGGAGTAACTGCGTTTTAGGACAGGACTGGGGGCAGTTTATTTGGGGTGGTTGGGGGGAAGTTTGGAGATTGGAGGGGGCGTAGGGGTGCTGGGTAGGGATTTGGGTTTTGTTCGCAATGATGGTCTGGAGGAAGGTACTGATGGATGCGGCGGATCATCATTGGAGTACTGGTTCGCATCGTTTGAGGGCTGAAGAGATAAAGGAATTGTTTTGATTTAGTTAATCGTTGAAGAAAGTGTCCTTTAAGTGGGGGTTTTATGAAGGTGGGTAGTTAGTGGGGCTAATACTCTAAGGGGTATTAATTAGGAAGGCTGGCGTTTGGCTACAGATTTTTTCTATGAGTGTTTGCTTTACGCTGAATTGACTCATGTAGTTTTACGCGCGTGGACGGTCTTGCATACCTGCTTTATTCACCACAATGCTTCATATGAAACCAAAACGTCTACTCGTACCGTTGAACCATTTTGTTGTCAACATTGCAGATTTTCCTCTAGTCCTCTAAATCCCTCCCAACCACTTATCAATAGTCAGCCTTTCTTTGGTTATCACATCTCTCTGTGTCACCAATCATTCCGTCTGCTGCTCTTTCATGACACTCCATCACAACCATCCTCCACCACTTCCTCAACACTTATATGGTTCACCTCTTTACAAACATACCATGGAGTACCATGGGTTCAAATTGCATAAGTTGCTTACATAACCAAACTCTTTTTCTTAATCTTAAGAGATGAGATTAACATCCATGTTTGCAAATCTCACTTGAGTATCTTCTCACTACCGCAATCCACTTCAACTTTCCACATCCACCTTGAAATCTGTCACTTCAATAGTTTTGCATTAACGTGTCTACCCAAACGTGTGGCTCATAATAATTCATTTCTCTAATGAATCATGAAATTATGGAGGAATTATGTAGGGAGGTCTGATGGCATTTTTGGTTTCGTGTGTTTGACGCTTGTGGGGTGTTCGGGCTGGTGTTTGATGGTAGGAGGGTGAATTAGTGATGGTAAGGATAGTTTCTGGATTGATTGATGGTTATATCTCGCTTTTTGGTTGGACTAAAATCTAATGTGTTGCTCTTTACAAAGATTATATATCTTGTACTTGTATTTCTAACTTTGTTTCGTAGCAAACAATTCTTCATAAGATCGATCCCTTGGTGCCCCGAACAAGAATGATGGCATTTGTCAAGGGGAGTCCGTGGTTATAGTCGAGTTCGTGCTTCACCTACAAATATACCGGCTAGAGACTGACACTGTGTGATTGGTGACATTACTTGGGGGGAGATATGGGTGATCTTATGATGGATGTAGTGGGGGTTAGTGGTTGGGTGTAATTTTGGTGGGGGTGTGGGGGGATGATGCTATATTTGGGGTCGTGGGGGATTGTCTTTTGTTTGTGAGCGTTTATCGGGTGGGTGTTGGGGGAGTCAGAGTTCGTGGGGTGTTGTTATTGTTTGGTTTTTAAGGGGTACGTGTTTTGGCTGTTAGGGGACTTTGTTGATGCGGTTTTGGCATGGGCGTTGATGAGGTGTAAGCAATGATGGCTAGGGTCAAACAATCTGGTAAGCCTGGAGTGTGTGAGCATTGGAGTTTTGTGCGGGGGGCTAGAGTTGCCTGAGTTATGGGTGTCAATTTGTTTTGATTCACTAATGGTGTTGTGACAATTGTTTGTTTTAATGGTAAAAGTAAAAGTTTTTATTAAAAAATTAAAATTTGAAATTCCAAATTTTCCCCTCTTCAACGTAAATCGGAGCTAGTATAGATTCAACCGTCCCCACACCCAAAGTCAGACTAAATGGGAGCGGAGTCTACAGGGCGGCCCCCTTTGAGGGGGGTGGGAGGGGGGTAGGGGGAAAGAAAGGTGGGGTGCTGAGGGTGTGGTTGCGTCTGGGGGGGGTTGGTGTTTTTGGGGGTGGGGGTTTTGGGGTTGGGGGGTTGTTTTTAGGGGAGGTGGTCGGGGTTTTTTGGGGTAGGGAGTTGGATGGTGGGGGGGGGGGGCGATGGGTGGGGTGGGGGTTTAGCTGGAGAGGGTTGTTTTGGTTGGGATGTTTGAGTGTTTTTTGTGGGGCGGGGGACTGAACAGTTGATGCGTAGGGTATAGGTGGGGGGGTGGGGTGCGAGGAGAAGGGGACGACGCAGAAGGGGGGGGGGGGGGGTGGAGAGTTATTTCTTATGACTGGTTGAATGGTGGTGGGTGATTTTTTTGTAGCGGGGAGAGGTGCTGGTATGGGGAGTATTTGATGGGGCTATTTTGGTTGGAGTGTATTTAGTGGGGGTTGGTCTTTTTGGTTTTGGGGGTGGTTTTTTGGTATATAGGGTTCATTGCTTTTTGTTGGCCGCCAACACAGAATTATGATGAAGGGCTGTGACGATGTACAAACTTTCTCCAACAAAAAAGACAAAGGGTGCTGTGCGGGCGTTTAGGCGGAGGACCCGCCTAGGTCGACTTCCGCTCCCATTTTCTGTGTATTTGTGTGGGGGAGTAAATGAGATAAGGGCATAAAGGTATGTATCTAAGGTATTAGTAAGTTTTCGTTTTTTGAGGGGAGAATGGAGAAAAAAAAGTAAAAAATACAAAAATAAACGGAAAGAGGAGAGAAAGGCGAAGATAAATAAATGATTAGTGTTAATTGATTTTTTGGGAGAGGGTGTAGTGTATTTATTATAGGATAGGATTAAGTAATTTGGTTTATATTTTTTTGAGTGGGTATTTTTGGGTGGTGGGGGGGTTTTGTGGTGGGTTTTTTTTGTATTTTTTTTTGTTATTTTGTTTTTTATATTCCTTGTTATGTTTGTTTTGGGGTAGGGATTTTTCGGGGGATGGGGGGTTGTGGGGTTTTCGGGAGGGGTAGGTTTTTTAGTGGTGCTTGGTGCTTATTATTTTTGTTGGTGGAAAGCGGTGGGTTAATAAAATTGTATGTGGAATCGATCGGGTATTTAAGGGGTGAAATATGTATTTATATAATTTAAGTAGGTTCTGGACTCTCGCTAATCTTGCTTAATGATTTCGTTTGGTTCCATAGACCTTAAGTGCATTACGATCTTTGGGAGATATGGAAGTTTTACGTTTATTAATTTCTGTTAACGTTATAATTTTATCCGTAAACGGTTTTTTTAAATTTTTGTTATTATCAAAACGTTTGTGCAGGGGTCGAAATTAAATATAAAAGACACGTTTGTAGACATGTTGTGGTTTAACAATCTCCCCTTTTTTGATGATGACAAAATATAAACTCATTTTGTATAAAATTAATAGTTACACATTATTAATGAGTTTTGTTCAATTTCTCCCCCTTTTCTGCTCCTCAAATTCAAAAAAAAAGGAATGGAAGCAAACACAAAGCCAGACAACGTATATCTAGGTTGCGATCTGTCTTTAGATCATATAGTGCTCGTCACTGTGCCTTTATTTTAAATTCTTAATTAAATCATACAAATGACACCAAAAATGCTCACTCCATGAAAATGAATTCCATGCTTCAAGATTTTCAACCAACCTGACAAGGTATCATCAACTTTGAATGTCAACAACCGACCCATAAATATCACCTCCACAGCCAACAAAAGGCAAAGACGTATTGCGTCATCATCAGATAGCTTGCCAAACCTCTCCTCGTCCTTAATAACACCAATAATATCTAAATTGGTAATTATATAACCTATCTTATTCGGGAATACCCTATTACGAAACTTTAGGTCACTAGAAGTTTATAAATGAGAGATAAATAATAATAATTATGATTTATTATTGGAATATGTTTTGAAATTTATAGGCTACGCGGCAATTGTTTTTATACGACGATAAAAAGTCCAAATGTTAAAACAAATTCGAACCGGACCCAAAATGTCAAAAGGTAACATAGACATTTAAAGTTTCGAAAATTGCTGGATGTTACAAACAACATTAAATCCAACCAAGGTCCAAAACATGTACTCCGAAACAAAATACGACGCTTCACATCTAATTTTTGCTTAATCAACCAAAAATAATTCAATTTACTCCTAATGATGACTTTAGATACATAATCCTAAAACAATATAAAGAACAATTAGGTTCAATAACAGAGGTTTTGACTATTAGTTTCAACTTCGAAACAAAACTAACACAAATAACAACATAATTAACAGAAGTGTATAAAAGACTACACCTACACCAGAAAGATAATCAAACATATATGGGTGTCCAAATAAAAAGATACTAAAAATTTAATCCTAATATGCTTAGGCTTACAAACTTACAGTTGTGTTCAAATAACATGAAACTCGAAAAGTAATAAAATAGAAAAAATTAACTGTGGCATCTTCTAAATTAGTCAAACATCAGTTTATGTTCTTGTTTTCAAGTCACTAACACCAAGCTATTGACTAATTCATTCTTTTTAACATCAAATGCGCACATTATTCATTCATCAAACAAACAATTACAACAACATTTTCTAAACTAGAAATATAATAAATCTAATTTCTACTTACCGGCATGCACCACATATGGACCGAAAAATCACTGATATGTGTTTGGAAGAAAATATCAGTGCAACGGATAATGTAATTATAACGAAATGGCAGATAGTGATTGGAAGAAGAGAGTTTAATCAAAAAGGGGAAACAGGGGTAGATGGAGAGGTGTGTGTGAAATGAGTTTGGAAGATGAAGGTAGGAAATGAAGTGGGCCCGTATATTTGTGGTATTGGTGTTTTTTTGAGTTTATAAATACACAAAATGTATTAAAAAAAATAGTCGCCCTAGTATGGTTGTCCTAAGTACGAGTCGCCCTGAGATAGATGTACTATATGTCAGTACTTTTAAAAATGTAAAATGACAAAAAAGCAAGTCGCCCTCAAAGTACGAGTTGCCCAAAATACGTATACCTTACAAATACGGACACTTGGCGGATTCTGGTTAAGTTGCCCCATCGCTCAGTCGCTCTGGACTCTTTTGGGAAGAAAATATTTTTTTGGTTAAAGAGTGACTAGCACCCTATATTTTGGACCCTTTTCGGAATTTTCCCTAAAATAAAAGCCCAAAATTTTGCCCAAAAAATAGAAGATTGTAAATTATTTGATAAAAATTAGAGTTATTGTCTACCTCACACTTATAAATTGATAGTTGTAACTTTCTTCAATGGGAGCTTCGATCTTCAGTTTGTACACTTTTTTTTTTGATTTTGTGCTGAATTTTTCATGCGTCTTAGTCGAGAGAGAAAACACATTGATGCTTTAGGTTGTGTGTGTGTGTGTTTTTAGGGGTATATGTTGGATGAAAGAAGAACACGTGTCCCTGAGTTAATATACATGTTATGTTATCGAATGAGTTGTGAGATGTGCGGAAAAGATGAATGAGTTGGATTAAAAAACAATTTAACTTGATTAAAATACTGAGATTACTGTAGATGTGTGAATAATTACTGTAGCATTGTGAGAGACAGCTTTTAGTTGTTTTAATATATAGTATAATGCATTAAACTTAACAAAATTAAACTAATTGTAATATTTTAGATTAAACTAACACCTAGTCGTATTATTCTAAAAAGAAATCTAATACTTTATTGATAAAAGTAAAAAATAAAACATCTATTACTCGATTGTTTAGAGAGGCACCACCACTTTTATACGTGTGGTGACATGAACCAATCCAGGTGACATGTAGTTAGGAATGGCAATGGGACGGGTTTAGGGTATGTCAACTAAGCTTATTTTCCACACAAACGTTGTCACCATAATAAATTGTCATTTGTCACATCGAAGGCTACTCTTTGCCGGTTCGATCACATCACGGAATAAAAGTAGTGCATTAGAGCAACCATATTTTCCTAGTATCTTGTCGTTATTGCCTTATCATTAACAAACAAGTACCTTGGCTCATTAAACAATCGTCTTACACGTCGTGTAGAATATGTAATAATTATCTTGTTTTTAATCACATGAAAGTCGTTTTCAATTATCTATGTGTAATAAATTTACCATCATGTAGAATATGTATTCTATATATTATCCATATGCTAAAATGGCTGAAATAATCTTCACGCTATCTACGACCAACACAAAAGGTCATAGCAACCAACTACAAGTTTTTTTTGTCGCTGATACGAACCTATCGTTTCACTTCGTACGTCTAAATGTAGTAGAATTCACTCAAAAAGCTAGCATGTTAGAAGAGGTGACATCTAAACTTTATAAACCACTAGTCTATCCCTTGACCGATATGAGATCGTAACACTCGCGCACATTTATAATCCGCTATCGGTGAATATCTGCAAATTTTTTACAACTTAGGCTGGATGGAGTGGGGGACGAACTCACCGTTCGTTTGCCCACTCACCTTTTTACCAAGTAAGACTCCAAGTAAGACTTGAACACTCAACTCGCAAGATGCAACACCTTAATTGACATATGGTTCCACTAGACCACCAATAACCATACGGGGAATGTTTATAAGTTATAACTATTCATCCATGTTACTATATATAACCTGGGAATAAATCATGATTTGATGCAAATTTCCTTGTCGAATAACGGAGCTTAAGGCCTTAATATTTAGGGCAAATAGTGCTGTACGAGGAATCGAGAATGAATTCATACATTTAAATCGACATTTATGTCTTTGATACGTTTGTTAAAAGAAAATTAGTTAACACAATTCTTTTACTTATACCAAAATATAACAAAAAACCAAATTGTGAAAAACCGAAACCGGATAAAATCTGTAGCTAAAAGCGAAAGTATTATGGTTTGGTTTCCGTTTTAGACAAAATATTAGCCAAATTGAACCATGCTCAACCAGTCACCCCTAGCAATTATGCAAATTTAAACTGGCGAAGTCGCGATAAAAAATTAGCGTATGTAGATGTTGGATAAATGGTCTTGATATTAACATGTTCATTTGGGAGTAAAATATAGTCCAATTCAAGGCCCATCATTTACAAACCCATCCAAACAAAACTATCATGAACCATTGAAAGATTGAATACATTTTTGTGGTGTAGTTCATAGTCCAATTACTACACAGATATACAATAATACGATACAAAGGTCTAGCATTATAATTATATAACAAGCATGTTTACCCGCGCGTTGCTGCGGGACGTTAATTTTTCGCACATAGTTGCGGGTTTAATTTTTTTTTTCTATTTTTTTTATTTTGTGCGGGTTTATTTTTTCGGGCTCATGTTTAATAGTGGTTTTTTTTATATGGGCTTATGTGTTAGGCCTCATGGCGCGGGTATTTTTTGATCTAAATAAGTCAGTACTTTTGTAATTTTCTTTTTTTATTTTGTGCCGAGTATTTTTTTTTGTATTGCGTATTTATTAAAAAAAAGTGGCCATATTACTGTAGCATGACGTAAAAAACGACGTCGTATCACTTTTGTGCCGAACAAATTTTTTTTTTAATATTATTTTGTGCGGGTTTATTTTTTTGGTCTTATGTTTAATAGTGGTTTTTTTATATGGGCTTATGTGTTGGGCCTCATGACGCGGGTATTTTTTGATATGAATAAGTCAGTACTTTTGTAATTTTCTTTTTTTTATTTTGTGTCGAGTATTTTTTTTTTGTATTGCGTATTTTAAAAAAAAAAAAAAAGTGGGCCGGCCCGAACTGGGAGCCCATTGGGCCGAACACTGTTCATATTACTGTAGAACGACGTAAAAAACGACGTCGTATTACTTTTGTAATGTGTATGTATATAATGGGTTTATTTTTTCGGTCTCATGTTTAATAGTTTATTTTTTTTATATGGGCTTATGTGTTGGGCCTCATGTCGCGGGTATTTTTTTTATCTGAATAAATCAGTACTTTTGTAATTTTTTTTTTCCTATTTTGGCTCGAGGAATTTTTTATATTACCTAATTTAAAAAAAAAAGTTAAATGGGCCGGCCCAAATTGGGAGCCCAAAGGGCCGGCCACTGTAGCAAACGTACTGTTCATATTACTGTAGCTTGGGGGCCAAAACGACGTCATATTACTTCTAAAATGTGTATTACCAAAATTTCTTTCTTATTTTTGGCCAAAGAAGGGGAGCGGGATTATAAAGTTTTTTTTTTTTTTTTTGCCGATGAACAGTAACCGAGCCCAGTTTTAGTTTGTTTTTTTATATGGGCAAATATGTTGGGCCTAATGTTGCGGGTATTTTTTTATCTGAGTAAGTCAGTACTTTTTTAAAAAATTTCTTATTTTGTGTTGAGCAATTTTTTTTTCATATTATTTTGTGCGGGTTTATTTTTTCGGTCTTATGTTTAATAGTTTGTTTTGTTCTTATATTAAATGACAATCGCGCGTTTTTTTTTGGCCCAGGCCGATAGAAAGCCGTAAATAGTTAAAAATGAGAGTACGTCTCGTAATTTTTTTTTTCTTATTATGAACAGTAACCGAGCCCAATGGGCCGGGTACTTTTTTTTTAACAACAGCTTTATTAAACGACTAGCAAGGAGCTAGAATTAGACAATTACAAGATACGGGTTTTTGAGCCAATCGATCCATTTGAACGAGGCTTTACATCTAAACTTACACCAATAATAAGAATTAGAAACAATGTTATCAAAAATCATCGCCTGTGAAGGAGTTTCATTCTCGAAAAGAATCTTGTTACGGAACATCCAAACCGACCACCATAAACAATAGAAGATGTCTTCGAACACCGCTTTGAGAT
>BQNB010193366.1:0-11541 GCA_026074375.1 Tanacetum coccineum
TTGAGATTTGAGAGTGTCTACTTCATTTTTAAGAGAATTAAAGTATCTCAAATCAACAACCATTTCCTCGTTCAAACATAAGTGAAATTTTTTTAAGTCCGCATTAAGTCTGCTAATTTGGGGGCCAAAATTTCCTTCTATTGTGTTTTGAATGAAAGGATCGATGTTACCAAAATATGTTCTTTTGGCGATTGTTTGTTTGCAACGTTCCACTCCATCAAAAATCGTGCCAACACACTTTTTGATCTTGAAAAGTTCTTTAGAGCTTTGACACTTTTTATCCCAAGGAATGGATTCATCTATTCGTTTCTCTAACAAAGTTGGTTGTTTACGAAAAGACTCTTTGGAAAATTCATTATTAGTAGATGATTGACTCATCGTTGACATTTTTGGAAAATTGTGTTGCGCAGACTTTTCCCGTTGTGGAACGAACAAATCATAAAGATTATTCAATTGAGCATAATCAAACGGTCTGATTAAATCGCTTAATTTTGATCGACGTTCTTTATCAAGACGAATCGTTTCGTCAGAATCAGGGGCTAACATCAACGCAAGATTATCATTGTAGCAACCTATATCATACAGACGAGGATTCGCTCTTTGAGCTTTCTTGAGGAACTCAGGTTTTGCAAAACTCGTTTTACAATTACGATTAAGCATATTCATTGTTTGAACAGATTGGCCGGTTTTATATACAATATCATTCAAAACCTTGACTTTGTTTTCTAAAGCAATGACTTTATCAAGTTCCTTGTCTTCACGAGTTTTGTAAAGCTTAATCTGAGCCTCTTTTGCTTGTGACATTATGGAGATGGTTTCTTGATGTGCACAAAGCTCCTTTTTCATATCCGAAATCGTTTGATTTAAATCATTTATTTTTTTAGTATATGTATTAGATAACTTTTCAAAATCGATTTTGTATGACATTAAATCCCCTTTAGCTTTTGCACAATTAATTTTCACCTTTGACGCATAATTCACATCATTATACTTATCAAGTTCCGCTTGAAACTTCTTAAGGTCTTTAAACATCAATTGATTAGTCTTGGACAGTTCATTGTTTGCTTCTTTGAAATGGTTATTTGATGATTCTAAACTTTTATTCTTAGTTTTGAAATCTTCAATTCCACCTTTCAATTTATCAACTAAACCCTTGTTTGATGATTCCAAAAATTTATTTCGGTTTTTGCTGTCATCAATTTTACATTTTAGTTTTTGAATTAAAGAAGCAAGTAAATCACGTTCTTGATGTGACAACCGTGGTTTGAGCAGGGTAGCTTATACCTTTAGACTTTAGCTTTTGCTCGTTTTATGTGATTTTTGAGTGTTTCGTGGTCGTTTTGATTGGTAATTGTGGTGTTTATATGCATGTGATCGTTTTAGAATTAAATGATCATTTCATGGCCAACACATAAAGTTGTCATTATTGTTTTTGTACCTTAGCATAGGCTCGTCACAAAGATTGTCCAAATAGTCAACTGAATCTGGAGTAACTCTTGATCTGTGCCATGTACATATAAATGTGCTTCCAATATCCTGTTCTTCAACATCAATCATCCATAATCATCCTTCCAAACGGCTTGTTCCTGCATTCAACTGAACCCCAGCTTCCTCTTGTGACACAATAACATCTTTTTCCTTGTGATAAGCTCAAACCTATACTCGTTTAGGTTTCTGCATTCCCTTGATACATGCCCATAATTTCCTGTGCAGTTATAACACTGAATCCCAGACTTTGCACTACCGGAGTACCTACACATTTTCCCTACCCCACAACATTGACTAGCCCTCTGATTATCATACCATTCCTCTATGATTCTTTATAATATCTTGATTATCTCGACTGGTGTTAGATGAAGTTCGAAGTTGTTGTGGTAAGGTATTTGTATATTTCTTGAACGAGAGAGAAATTAAATCCATGATTTGTCAATCTCCTTTCTTTGACATTTCTCATCTACAGTAACCGTAGCATTTACTGGATATAAGTAGGCAGCAGCAGAGTAACAATATGCTTTTTCCCGTCTGTTTCTGTAGACTATTGCGATCATGAGGAGGAATATTGAGTGTTTTGGAGTAGGATGGTTCTTTGATGATGGTAAACTGGTTGATGTTGAGCAACAAATGCAAGTGGATTAGCAGTGCGTGCTAGTCTTTCATTCTTATCTCATTTGACCTTCATTCTGGTGTTCTATCAGAATGATCATAAAGCTAGTGATAGGAGAAACAATCTTCATACCCGTCTCTAGACTTATACCCGGCCCCCTGCTTAACAAGTGTCACAAACCTTTGCCATTCTGGTTGGAGTTGAAGTAAGAACTGGACATTCACTTGATGATTTGTAACATGACACTGATTTCTGACAAGCTCATTCATCATCTTGTAGAACCGTAAGTAATATGATTCAAGTGATTCACCATCCTGTGATGTGAATTTTCCAAACTCCCAATATAAATTGGTTTCAAGATCTTGAACATTGATTGATTCACCTTGTTTCAACCTTTCAATGGCTTTCCACATTTCACATGCATTCGGACAAGCATCAACTGTGGAGTAGATATTGTTATCTATCCCTGTGAGAATGATCTGGACGGCTTCAGTTTCAGCATTCAGTTGATCTCGTATGTCTTGTGAAACATTCTTATAGTTCTCCATATACCTCTATAGAATTGTATTACAAAACTAGACCTTCAGCAACATGAACTGTTAATCTTCAGCCATTGATACGAGAATGGTGGAATTTTAGAGACTATTGTGGATGAGTTCACATTTAGGTGTTTGGTGTCAATGTATCTCTTGATTCTGGATTTCCACTGAACGTAATTACCCGGTGCCAACATTGGTGGACGATCTTTGCTACCCGCTTCCATGATAGCATTATGAAGAGCATTTGATGATTGAGTTTGCAAATTGGTATTTGAATTTGACATTATAGAATTAGTTTTTAAAACTGATATCAAATCTTAAGTGTATATGAAGTGTATTGATTGGTTTTAAAAATAATTAACGTTCACGGGATTTTACAATCGTTGATTAAAACCGATGACAAGAATCGATATCTTTCGCGGATTTTATTAAAATTCAAGAAGAAACCGTGACTGAATAAATTAATTGATCATTTCATTATGATTAGGCTGATTGTTGGTTTGATTGTGTGGTTTGTAGTGTGGACGTAATTGTACCCTTTAGTTTTCCGAATAATAACACAAATTCCAAAAAAATTGAAAAAATGTCAATAACTCATAGAAAAATGATGGCTTTGGGCTTCGAAAAATTCCTAATCCAGACTAAAGGTGGATACAAGCGAAACCGACCGTTTTCTTCTTCGATTTGAGAGGTCACGGCCCTGAAACGTGACTACGGATCAATTTATCGCAGTTTTACTGAAACCCTTTTTCTCACAACAAATATCTAGACAAAAACGCATGCAAATTCGTCAAAACGCAACGAATCATGGTCAAAACGCAATCAAAAAATTATTGGGCAGAAGTAAACGACTAGTCAAAACGCAATGAAGGTCTTCAAAACCATCCTGTTGAGTCCAAACGCAATGACTTTAGTCAAAACGCAATGAACTAATCAAAACACAATGACTTTTATCAAAAAAACGGCAATGACTTTGTCAAAACGACAACGACATTTGTCAAAACGCAAAACGACTTTTGTCAAAACGCAAAAACAGACTTATGTCAAAACGCAGACGGAATTTTTGTCAAAACGCACTGACTTATTGTCCAAAACGAACGACATTTGTCAAAAAACCAACGACCTTTTGTCCAAAAACGCAAACCACTAAGGTCAAAAACGCAAAACGACGAACACTCCTTCATTATGCAAAATGCAGCCAAGAAAAATCTTCAAACTTTTCTTGTAAAGCTACGAAATGATGTTAAAAACCACTTAGTAAATGATGCAAGTGTAAGTGATCAAGCACAAAAGTACAAGTCTTAACACTTAAAACACGAAACAGATCAAAGTGATTTTTTCTTGCCTTTTTTTCTATATTTCGAACCAAAAAAAACAAATCAATAAACCCACAAAATTCAATCACTAAACACCCCTTTAGCTCTGGTACCACATGTTATCCCACTTGTTTAATCCATTACACAACTATGTTCTATACCAAGATGCTAGAAAATGAGAAGAATCCTAGAGAGAGAAACAAGGATGGAATATTAGATTAGAGAGAAAATGGAAAGTTACAAGTGAATGAAAATTGTAACCAACACCCTTCACCAAGTGTGGTGAAGGGATTTTATACCCTAGCCTTCTAGTTGGCTCATGGGCTTTCTTAACGGGCCGGGCTTGGCTAAATTTGGGCTTTGAGCCCGAAACACGGACAATATTAGATTACAATCCAAGCCCGTTGAACCCGACTAGCCTATTACAATACAAGACCTAGTTTGTCTTTCTTAAACCGATAACATTCTTGTTTGACTTAATATAATTAAGGCTAACAGATAAAACTAAAGTTATTTTCGAAATTGTTAAAGTCTATTTTCTTTTTTATTATTCGAACACTACTCTAATCCTTGTGGACGACCTGGTCTTACCTAAAAAGATTATACTGCATACGTGGGTTATACTTTTACCCGTGTGTTTCCATATAATTGTCCGGTATTTTCAGTCTTATAAATTTAAAGCTTTTGAAACACATCAAAGTTTTTGGCGCCGTTGCCGGGGATTTCTTAGCTGTTCTGTAGTCAAACTCTAGAAAATCTCTTTAACTCTCCCTCTTTTTCAAATCGCCGTACAGTTTTCTGGCAAACTGACCCGAACAAATTCTCCTTTGGATGCATACACGTGCTTCCAATTCTGAACTTGTTGAACCATTACTTGAACCTGAACGTACTCTGAATCGAAGACGTCGTCGACGAAACAGAAGAGTTCCATTCGATCAAAGAAACAATCCACCTAAAAACCCGAGAATTGTCTATCCGCCAATTCTCGACATCAACCACTTCCGTCACTTTCTAGTTACTCTTGAAAACCTTTACCCAATGGATGATGAACCCATGTGGGCTGCTGACCGTGTTGTTGCTCTGACTCCCGGTTCCGCAATCACTATTCCTGAAACCGCTAACGAATTTGCTATCAAAGGTAACCATTTGACCCTTGTCAAAGGAAACCAATTTGATGGAAGAACCAAAACCGATCCTCATAAACACATTCACGAATTCCTCAGAATCTGCAATATGTTTAAATACAGAGATACCGAAAATGAAGCCGTCCGCCTAATGATGTTTCCCCTATCCCTTATTGGGAAGCAAAACTGGTGGAACAAAACTCAACGAAGGAACTATCAAAACATGGGATGAACTCCGAACCGCTTTCATTAGCCGATTCTTCCACTAGCTCTTTTCGACCGACTCCTCGGAGAAATCCGAGCTTTCTCTCAACACGATAATGAATCTCTAATCGACGCTTGGCTTCGTATGAAGGAAATGCTCTAAAACTGTCATGGTCACAATCTGTCCTAAGGCAACATTATCAAAATCTTCTATCATGGTCTAAGTGAAATAACTCAAGAAGTTCTGAATGCCACAGCTAGTGGTATTTTCCTTTATAAAACACCAAATCAGGCTTATCAGCTTTTGGAAGACAAGGTCTTACTAAAGCTAGACTGGGCTAAAAATCAAAAAACTAAATCATCTCTTAAGAAAACCGTTGCTTTCATCGATGAAGGCGGCAGTAATTCCAATACTGACAGAATTATGGCCCGAATGGATGCCATGACCTTGAAAATGGATGCTCAGTATAAAGAACTCCAAACCCATGCTAAAAAAACAAAACCCGATCTTGATGAAAATGATATACCTATGTCCTGTGAGGAGGAAGCTAAATTCATGCAAACTTTTTGTAAGACTCGTTTTAACAATGATTACCGCGACCGAAGCTCGAATCGCGATAATTGGCGTTCAAACGAACGAAGTAGTTACAATCGAGACAACTACCGATCAAATATTAATGATAAACCATATGATCTTCAAAAACAATTCAACGATTTCATGAAATCTCAGCAATCGACCAATGCTTTCGTCAAAGAAATGTTAATGGATCATAAAAACCCAACTCGAATCCGTAGCCAAAAATCATCAGCTTCAATTCAAAATCTGAAACCAAATTCGAGTTTCGACAACTTGTTGAAAGAATCAGGTCGACCTGCGGCTCTCTTGCCAAATAGAACACACAACCAAACCCAAATGGTGGGGAAGACATATTTCCAAAGCCCTACTAAGTCGTATTCCACAAGAAGAGTAAATCCTACAACCCACCAGTGAATTCAAATGATCAACAAACTAATTCTGAAAACCCTATCAATTTCGACGATAGCGATGAAGAAGACGAAGAACCTACACCACAACCGAAAATTCAAAATCTAAAACCAGTCAAGGAAACTACATTACCCAAACCATACAAACCAAAAATCCAGTATCCTCAACGTCTAAGGAAAGAAAAATGGAAGCTCCAAACGAAAAATTCCGACGTATCCAGCGCTATTTCGAATCAATGAACCTCTCAACGATGTCTTGTCCGGAATGCCTAATTTAATGGAAAAATATTCTCAAGTGAGACTCAAAAGCAACAAACATAAATCAAACAAATTTTAGCCGCTTTCTAAGCGTGAAAGTTCAGCGATGATCAAAAAAAAGTTCCACCTAAACTCGAGACCCGAAAGTTTCATATACCATGTATTTTCAACAAAACTTTCTCCCTGAATGCCTTAGCCGACCCTTGGTGCATAGCATTAACCTTTATGCCATAATTTGCAATATGCCAAATTACACTCGAAAATCTAAACCTACTAAATAACGAAGATTAGCCGATAGATCATTCTAATACCCTGTTGCAATAGCTGAAAATATGCTCGTTGAAGTTGGTAATTTACCTTTCCAGCTGATTTCGATATTCTTGAAATGGAAGAAGATAGTAAAGTTCCCCTCATTTCGGGACAACCCATTTTCACACTCTGATGCAGTAATTCAAGTTAAACAGAAACAACCTCAAACTTAGAGTTGAACTGAACAGATGATTTTCATATCGACTCAGTAATTAAACCTCAAATCAAACAATATACATGATTACAGTATCGATGTATATCCCACGATGAAATCATAGAAGAATATTTCGACGCTCTTCTAGACGAAGGTAGTAAAATTCCTTCATTCAATTGAAGGAACCTTCTCGAAGAAGAATCTTTGCTAAATTTGATGGCAATTACAAGCCGATGAAAACTTTGACTTAGAAGAATCTAAAAACCGGAAATCCGCTATTCAAAAAAATCACCATTAACACTGATTACAAAATCAAGCCATCTCTCGAAGAACCTCCTATCGATCTTAAACTTAAACCCATTCCTGAGAATCTGGAATATGTATTATTGGAAGAACCCTCTTTTCTTCTTGTTATCATTTCATCTCAGCTATCCAAAGAAAAGAAAACAAACTCATATCTGTCCTTAAAAAGCACAAGCAAGCCTTCGCTTGAAACACAACAAATATTCCTGTATTGCCTATCATTTAGAAAACACAAGATACAACTTCTAAGAAAACTTCTGGATGAAAATAAACCCGATTGTCCAAAAAAAAAAGAAGGTGAAAATCCGAACATGCAGGAATTTTCAAAATAGAAATCATGAATACTTCTTGGATACCGGTATAATATAGCAATTTGCCGACATTCCTTAGGGTTAGTCCTATCCCTGTGTACCACAAAGAAAGTGGATAATCAGTTGTCACCAACAAAAAGAATGAACATTTTCCAACCAGACATAACAGGTTGGCGAGTATGCATCGATTAATCGTAAACTCAATGAAGCAAACCACAAAGAATCACTTTCCTTTACCATTTATGGATCAAATGCTAGAAAGACTTTTAGAAAAAAAAATAAATCTATCTCCTGAATGGTTTTTTTAGTGATATCTTTCCAAATTCCAATCGATCCTAATGATCAAGAAAAAAACAAACATACATGTGTCCTTTCGGCATATACGCTTATAGGCGAATGCCTTTCGGGCTATGTAATGCTCCTGCCACATTTCAAAGGTATATGTTGGCAATCTTTCATCGATGATTTCTCCGTCTTTGGAAACTCTTTCGACACATGCCTAAACAACCTTGATAAAATGCTCCAACATTGTAAAGATGCTCATCTCGTCCTAAACTAGAAAAAATGTCATTTCATAGTTAAAGAAGGAATTATGCTCAGACACAAGGTGTCCAGTGCAGGACTTGAAGTCGACAAAGCAAAAATTGATGTGATCTCAAAACTTCCACCCCCTACCAATATCAAAGGTGTTAGAATCTTTCTCGAAGATGCCGGTTTTTACCAACGTTTCATTAAAGACTTTTTGAAAATTGCTCAACCTATAACTAAACTGCTCGAAAAAGATACTCCATTTGAATTCGACGATGAATGTCAAAAAGCTTTTGAATCATTGAAAGAGAAACTCACATGTGCTCCTATGATCGTAAGCCCGAACTGGAATCTTCTGTTTGAACTTATTTGTGACGCAAGTGATTTCGCTGTAGGAGCCGTCTTAGGTCAAAAAGATGGTAAAAACTTTCACCCGATCTACTTCGCAAGCAAAACCCTTAATTTCGCTCAACAAAAATACACCGTAACCGAAAAAGAACTTATGGTTGTAGTTTTTGCATTTGACAAATTCAGATCCTATCTTATTCTCTCAAAAACTATTATTCATACTGATCATTCAACTCTAAGGCACTTATTCAAAAAGCAAGATGCTAAACCACGCCTTATTCGATGGATCTTACTTCTACAAGAATTCGACATAGAAATCAAAGATAGAAAATGTACCAAAAAAGTTGCAGCCGATCACTTATCCCGACAATAAAACAATGAGATAACAAGTCGATGAAGTAGAAGTCGATGATAACTATCCCGGAGAACTCTTAATGGCAAATCAACACCAAAACAAACCATGGTATGCAGACTTGCCAACCACCTAGTGGGTAAAATAATATACCAAAAGGGATGACATATCAACAAAAGAATAAACTTTTACTCTTGACCATAAACACTACATTAGGAGGAACCTTACCTTTCCAAAGTATGTTTCTGATGGTATGTAAACAGACTTTATAATCGGGACCAGAAACCCGAAACCATATTTAGATAAATGTCATCACATACCCAACAGGTGGATCATTATGGACCGAAACAAAACTGCTAAAAAAGTCCTAATTCAGGATTTTACTGGCCAACAATCATCAAAGAAGCTCATACTCTAGTCTGCTTTTGTAAAGCATGCCAAAAGACCAGAAATATATCAAAACGTGATGAGATGCCCTTGAACAACTTTCAAGTATATGAAATTTTTGACATATGGGGTATCGACTTTATGGGACCGTTCCTGAAATCATATAAGTTTGAATACATTCTAGTCGCCGTAGATTACGTATCTAAATGGGCCGAAGCTCAAGCTTTACCAACCAATGACGCCCGAGTAGTAATCACCTCTCTGAAGAAGCTATTTTGCCATTTCGGAATGCCCAAAGCTCTAATCAGCGACCGAGGTACCCACTTCTATAACAAAATAATTGAAAAAACTATGAAAATATATGGAGTTAATCACCGTTTCTCTACATCTTATCACCCTCAAACCAGTGGTCAAGTTGAAAACACGAACAGGGCTCTTAAAAGAATTCTTGAACTTTATGTAGTAAAGCATCAATATCCATCCGGGTATGTTGAACTTTATGGAAAATATGGAAAGACGTTCATAGTCAATGGTCACCAACTCAAACTATATCACGAAGAAGATAATGACCCAAGGGAAGCAGTCACTCCCTTTTTCCAAACAAATGACCCCGAAATACGAGTCTAGCTAACGACTCTCTTAAAAATTAAGCGCTTCTCGAGAGGCAGCCTGTGCTTTCACTTAAGTGTGGAGGAGTTCCTCCTCCATTCTTCTACTGATATCTTTTATCTATTTTTTTTAAAAATCAACAAAAATATTTTCTCTTTGTGTGCTTTTGTTTACTCTTAAGCAGGTACTCTAGCTTAAAAGATGTGGAAAATTACGACGTATGCTCAAGATTAGCTTACAGCTATGCATTTCTCTATGCCCCGGGAAGTACCGTTTTCCTTTAATTTTCCCTATTTTATCTCTATTATCAGTTATCACATTGAGGGCAATGTTCAACTTAAGTGTGGAGGGGAGCCAAATAGGAAAAATTAATCATATCCCTCTATGTTTGCCCTATTAAAAATTTTCTAACTAATATTTTATTATATGTTTTGAAATTAAAAAATGCTCTTAGTAAGGCAAGTCCAACCGGATTGACATTATAGCTAGCACACCCCAGTCCACTAAATTGTGAGAAATCTAAGCCTTAAAAATATTCGGGTATCCACCTTTGGTACCTAAGATAATTGATGCCTTTAGCTTGTTCGAGTTAAGGTTTGATTGCAGTCATATGTGTCTATTCCGTCGTTACGGATGTGTACGTATGGTCTTTGTCACCTTTTCTGGAACATTGGTATTGGTTGAAAATTATATTTGAGAGAGCCGGTAATTTAGAAGCTCTAGAACTTGTGCTTAATCATCATTTACTAGACCGAAGCCTATCACATGAAATGTATCTCGCAAAGTTCTTATTCTCGCAAGCGCTCCTTTTAATGCTATGTTGCTGAAATATCTGAAAGTTGAATGAAGAAAGTCATGTGCTAAGCCTTAGTTGTAATCATGGTAAAAAAAGTTCTATATGAGTTATAATAGTTCAAAAGAAATAAAGGCTTATGTTCGGCGCATGAAGATTGGATCCTCTCTAGTACCTAAGTTCCACCCTTCGGTCAGGTTTATGTGTTAAGTACAAGCCTATGGTAGCTGTCTAGATTATGTCTGTGCAAATTGAGTGTTCTTCACAAAAACATATTTAAACCCTATCTAAGTGGCTGAGTGAATTTAAAATCAAACACTATCCCTATGTGAGGTGCTATTTTATATGTTTATGCCTGAAAAGTTATCTAATATGCAAACTCTCTTAAAAATCCAAATTTTCTCCACGTCATGACAAATGATTTTATTTATTTTTTTCACTTCCATTGCTTGAGGGCAAGCAATAAGCTAACTGTAGAGGGATTTGATAACGCCCAAATTATACATGTTTCTATGGCGTTATTTATGCTTATTCTATCATTTCTCATGAACTTTTGGTACTTATTTAAGCTTGAATTGCTTATAGGTTCACTTGAAGACTCTAGAGACCCAAGCTCATGAATCTATACACTTTGGGTGACGAATAAAAGAAAAGAAAAGATTTCTAGCCAAAGTTCAAGAAGTCTACTGCACTTGCTACATTGTGCGTTGCACTTTCCCCTGAAACCCAAAACCGCCGCACTTATTTGCAAGTGCGCCGCACTTCCAGTAAAAGTCACTAAATGTAATCGCATTAACTCCCAAAGTTCGCCATACTTTTTCCTAAGTGAGCCGCACTTTGCACCCAATCTTGCCTATAAATTGAGGACGAATTTGCATCATTCCACACAATCATTCCTCACATTCTATCCCATTTTAC
>BQNB010193373.1:0-10050 GCA_026074375.1 Tanacetum coccineum
CAAATGAAAGCGATAACTTCACGAGGAAGGGTCTTCAAACACTAATCTTCAAAAGTAAACACGATAATCGCACACACCTCCCCGGCAGCGGCGCCAAAAATTGATTTCTTAAAAATCATACATATATATAGTAATAATTGCTTAATACATATATATAATATATAACCAAAATATCAATTAAGAAGAGAGAGTAAGTATTCCGTAAGGCTTTAAAGAGAAGATATTTACTTTTATCCAAAGTAAAACCCTAAAAAACCTTCCCGGGTCGTTTCCCGACGAGGCGTGAATTGAAAATCGTGATTAAGTTCGTGATCGCGTGTTTGAATGATCGATATTTGATTTGGATTCTATTTCTATAAATAAAATGAAAAAACAACTAAAAGCAAGCCTAAAATTAAAGCAATTAAAGCTAAAACACTAAAAACGATAACGGGATTCAAATCCCGTTCTTTAAAAACCTAAATTCTACAAATTTAACCCTAAAAATGCAAATTAAATTTTTAAAAGTCCTAAATGATTAATAAACATTTTAGAAAAAAGAATTATATTTTTTTGACTTTTATTTAATTTTTTACGAATTAAAAACAATTTTTATCTAAATTAAATATTAAAAATACTAAACGAATTATAAAAAATCTGTTTTTTTTTGAAAAGTACTTCTAACAATTCTAAACCTAGGAAAAATAAAACGGGGTCAACAGCTTATTGAAATAAGCTGTTAATAAGCTAAAATGGGCAGTTAGCTTAAAAGGCTAAACTAAATAAGCTAACAATGACTAAAACCTAACCTAATAAGCAAATCTAAGCACAAATTAAGCAAATCCAATAAGCCAATAAGCTCAGGAAAGAAAATAAGCTTATTGGCCAAAACTTTTAACTAAACAGCCTAAGGGGGCACTTTCTAGCTTATTTTTAAGCTAGTTAAGCTATCCTTATGGGTCTAAAACCTAAAAACAGATAAAGATGGTACTATAAGCTATAATAAAAAGCAAAGAATAAGCAGTTTGAAATTTATATAAGCTATGAAAAAGGCTTGTGAAAAAGCTGATTACACTCAGTATATGCTAAGTGATTTTTTGTTTTTATAAAGACAAAAGGCAAAGTGCAGGCCTAAGATTAAGCTAGTAAATAAAAGCTAAACTTAAAAATAAGCTCAAACAGATTGAGCTTATATCCTAATGAGCTTGTGCTCTTAACCTCAGACTCTAAAAACAACTTTAACTAATCTAAATTTGAGATTGAAAAAGGACTTTTTTAAACTTAGAAACTGAAAAACAAACTTGCCAGGATTATGCTAAACACTCAAATGACAAAGAACACTTAAACTACTCCTATCCTACTGCATTCTTAACTAAAAACAAGCATGAAAACAACACTAAATTGCTACTAAATAAGATCTAAGCTCATAAGCAGTTTAAGAACTCATAAAGACCACATATTCAAAGATCTTGTAAAAGACACCTTACCACTTGATTTTAAACTTGAAAAACTTTTAAAAACTGATTAAAACAACTTAAAAGGGCTTGTTAAAGTTGGCTTAGTGACCCAAAACAGTTTTGTACCCCTTTTGACCCATTTTGCCTCTTAAACCAAACACCCCTTTAACTTTCTTAAAATCCATTTTAAAGCTATTTTAAACTGAAATAAGCCAAGATTATTAAAAACAGATGATAAACATGCAATATTAAGGCTTTTTAGGCAAATTACAACAACTTATAAGCACTTAACAATAAGCAATAAGATTAAGCAGTTTTAAACTTAAAATTGACAGTTTTAATGAAAACACAAGTAAATGACATGTAAGCAATAAAAAAGCATCAATAAGCAATAAACAATAATAATAAGCAACAATAAGCAGTAAAAAGCAATAAATAAGCAGTAAATAAGCAATAAGCAATTTTAAGCTAAAAATGAGAAAAGTAAGGACTTACAAAGCCCTTTGCTCTAAACAAGGGCAAATAAGCTCTTAAGAGCTTTGTCTACAAGCTCCAGCTTATCAAAGATAAGCTGGTAAAACCCATAAGCCCTTCCAGGTTTGGCTTATCATCCATATAGCTTTTGTGAGTGATTTTTGGTAAAAAGGCTTAAACACTATAAGTTATTGAAAAACTTATAGTGCTTAAGTGAACAGCTTAAGTAAAGATAAAAAAGAGCTTTTGTGAGCTTATCAAACGTTTTTAAAACATAAAATGCATTAACTTAAAAACAGATTTAACATAAAAACTTAAATTTCATTAAACTTGAATAAAACAGTACAAAGCTTTTTAAAAAAAGTACAATAAGTTAAAACAAACTAATATAAGCTGAAAAACTAACTACCCACTAACTAGCTTACAATGGTCCTATTTATAGAGAAAAATAAAGTCTTGGGTCCTCTTCTTTGTGTGCTACTTCTGTGAGTGAGCTCAGAGGTGTGCTTCTTGTGTGAGTAGCTTCAAAACCATCATCTAAGCCCTCCATTTTGCTTTGGCACCAAGTCTTGCAATCCAAGCCCTTGATTTCACTTGTCTAATCAGACGTTGAGGGATTGCCAAGGTGGAATTGGCAGTTTGTGAAGTGGGGTTGAAGGTGAGAGTGATAGGTTTGTCAATGGGTGCAGTGGACGAGGTGAAAGGGATGGATGAATAGTGTTTATGGCGGGAATTTTTGATTTGGGTGAACAGGGTAACGGGTGTTAGAGTTAGGAACTTGCAATGATAGTCCATAAGGACTAACGATGCAAAAGGTTAAGGTGTATAGGACTAAAAGGGTTAACTGGTGTCATGGTTTAAGGGTTTTGGGCTTAGGATTGGGCCGGTTTTAATAGTTTTAGACTTAAGGCTTTTTAAAACTTAAAATTTTATAGATAAAGGCTTAATGGGCTGACCCGGCCCATTAAATGGGTACGGGTCCATTTAAGATTTCTTCGGATTCGGCTTCGTCTTTGACTTTGACTTTTTGACTTTGACTGGTTGACTTGATTTTGACTTTTTACGTTCTTTCCAATCCCGTACTCGGTTTTGTCTGTTTTGACTTGATTTTTGTCCTTTAGTCAATATCCGTTACCGGCACAATCACACAAATACAATATATTTTTGGTATATTTTGGTCATTTTAGGCATGTTTTTATAGGTAAGATGTATGTATAATTAAGCACATACCAAGCTCGTGTACCAACGACCCCCTAATATCAAATAGTCGCCTCCAGGCCCGGCTAGTGAACAAAATCACTCCTTGAGCATCCCTGTGTTCCATAAGCATCCTAGAACTCAACCCCTTATCCATCAAGTTCAATAATCCCCCAAAATTGAATACCTGTACCCTGTGCACCTCCCTCCTGTATATCCTAGCCAATCTCGTCTCGAAAACTACTGTATCAACATCCGAGTACTGTAATCTCTCGTACCTAAGGTACTAGTGCCTCTGATCACGTGGTGGAAGAGCCATATCTATAAAATCAACGAGAATAGTGCAAAGATTATAGGATTTTAGACATTTTGTTCTGAGGGTGGATACGACGTATTTATAAATAGATACGTCGTATAAGGATCAATACATTTAATACGCCGTATAGATTAAAACCAATACGGCGTATGGGATTGATGACTCAGGATCTGAGCATACATCCTTATAACCCCGGAATACAATATAAAACGGACTAAAAACACTAAAATATGGAAAATTATATTGCAAAAATGTTTGAAATTGTGTTTTTATGTCTTACAAGTACTAAGGATTGAAAACAAAATAAAAACAAGTATTTTTAGGTTCATTTTGATAGAGAGTGCTTATTATTCAAGATCAAGACAAAGTCAGAAATATCCTTCGAGCATGCCATTGGAAAGAGTGAGAAATTACGAGTTCAACGGTGCCTTCATTTCTTATTAGGCCAGCCTGTAACCTATTTTATAGGCCAGGCCAACCCATACTATCGCTAGCCCAAGAACAAGATTTATTCCAGCCCAAGTTATACGGCCCAATTACTATCGCAAGCCCAAGATCTGAATGATCCAAATCATATTTGGAAAGAGAAAGTTTATTCTGCTACTAAGACGTCACCCTACGTGATTCCAAATTAAAGAAATTGGCTGCACGTGATACCGCACTATCAAGGTTTCAACGAATGAAAATAAGCCACGTGGCGAGGGAAAGTTTTATTTCAATTCAACGTTAGCAAATAAATCAAACGGACGAGAATGAGGCGTAAATGTTAAGCTGAGTAAAAGGGACACGTGCCTTCAATCCGTTGGCTAATCAGACTGCAATTCTTTGCCAATCTGTGTGTACGAGGTTGGAGGCTAATGATTGGCTACAATAAATGAGGCGGTGGAGGATAAAAATTACAAAAATACCCCCACGAATTTGGCTATATAAGCACACGCAACACCATACTTTGGGATTATTAGGATTTATATTTTAAAAGTTTTCTGTCTAGTTTTTTTATTGTCTTTAGTTAGCTAGCTTATTGTTTCGTTTTAGCTTAATTGTAAAAGCTGAGTTTTTAGCTTATTGAGATATTGTAACGAGCTTATTATTAGTGGAATAAAGATGATGTTTCATGTCAAAAGTGGCTATTAACTTGTCTTTTTCTTCTATACTTCTCAATCTTTATTCTCAAAATAAGGCTACTCATATAAGCTTATCTAACCCAGCCTAATTTATGTTTAACCTCTTAAAAGTACTAGATCTAGTCTTATAAGCTCTCACAAGCTTATTTGATTGTATCTCCTATATTTTTAAGAAGTGTTCGAATAAAACAAGTTAAAATAAGCTTCGACTTAGCTTATTTCTGAGTTTAAGCTCGTTGTTGTTCCAAAAGCTCTTCACTAAATCTGATAAGCTTGTTAATAGCTTGTTGGATTTTGTTCGAGCTTAGATAGTTTACAAAAGTGTTCATTTATAGCTTATTTGGTTGTTTAACACGAATAAGCTCAGTAGCTTATTCGTCTTATCAAATCCGTTTTGTTTCTTGATTATTGATTGGTAAGAGCTTGTTTAGAAATAAGTTAGCTTATTGTTCACTATTAGCTTGTTAGTTTTAGATCCATTCCTTGCGGTTTAGATTGTTTGTGAAGGTGCGGTTAAGATCTTATTTGCTTATTTAGTTTTGAGATAGCTTATTATTGATGTTGGGAATACTCTTTGTTTCGGTATTAGCTTGTTGAAGTTTGAACTCATTATAGTTTATTAGGTCTCATTTAGTCGTAAAGTATAAAAAGCTTAGACCTAAGTGCTTATTAGATTCTTTTGTTTCATAAGCTTTTGTGGATCTCTTGTGTGCTTAAATTTAGTTTCGGCTTATTAAACAAATGATTAGCTTATTAGTATTAATATCAAAATAAGATTGATAATGTTTTTCTAAAATCTGTCTGGATTGTAAAAGGAATTCGGGTAGCAGGCCTTTTTGTTAGCCAAACATTTGAAAATCGGAATTGGGCCTTGTTCGGATTAGTTTGGCCTTTGTTTGGTTTGACTTGGGCTTCTGATCGGGTTCGTATATTCGAGTAATAGAAAACTGAAAATGTTAATGTAATATAGATATTTGTATTCCATTAATCTATTTGTTTGGTTTTAATTTTTTGTCAGAACCGGTTCAACTCATGAGGCGTGGAGCTTAAAGTTTTAATAAGCTAGATAGAATTTGATTATTTTCTTTAGCTTATTAAATCGGGTGGTTACTTTTCGTTATCGGCTCATTCGGTTCTATTTCTTTTCTCTTTTCAATTCATTAGTGTAGATGATTTAGATTAATAATATGTCTTTATTTGCTTGTTTGTTGATTGCTATGATTATTGAATTGTTTATTAGTGCTTGCTAAGTGATTAGTGGATTGGAAATTAAGTGTGGATTGTAAAAAGGTTTTTTAATTAATAATTCTTGATTATTTAGATTTGTTGTTTGAATGTTTTGAAGGGCAAAATCTGGAAAAATAGTCAAACGACACATCTAGTAATTAATATCTTTTTAAGAGATTTTTTTCAAAATAAACCAACGTTGTGAGATAAATATCTTTTCTAAGGAAGTTAATTCGTTAAGTAAAACCTTAATTCACACTTGAGGAACTTTTCATGTCACTTAACAAGCATGTTCGTCTTATATCTCTTTTAGATCATTTTAGCATAATATTTGTAGTTTAATTGATTAGTATAATTTTAGCATCTTTAATTAGTTTATATCTAGTTTAAAATTTCAAATCCAAAAATTAAAAGATAATCAAGCATTAAATTGGAAACATTTTCGTGAATTTCAAATTCATCTCTCGTTGGGACACGACATCCGGAAGATAAAATATTGTTTGTCCTCAAGCCATTTTTATATCGAACGGGATACTTTTTATACTATTACTATTTGATATTTTGGGATATATTTTATATATACTCTATTTTATCGAATCAATTTTTGGCGCCGCTGCCGGGGAAAGTTGTACAATTTTCACGTTTTGTTTCGAAGTTGATGCCTTGAGATCCTTTCTCTTTGAAAGTTATTTTTGTATCTATTAAAAATATAAAAAACAAAAAAATATAAAAATAATAAAAAATCTAAAAATATTTTTATTTTTAATATTTAAAAAAAATCCAAAAATATCATTATTTTTATCTTTTATATTTTTATAAAATCCAAAAAAATATTTTCCTTCTTTATTTTTCTATATATTATCTTATCTTTCTATATAGTGCATGGGCACACGTTCTTCCGCTAGACTACTTTTATCTCCTATTGAAGATCCCGAACGATTATTAAGTCGAAAAATCAAAATGAACCGTCATTCCTTTTTGATCTAGAAGAAGACGATATGGCCGGACAAACTCCACCGCAGGGTCCGATACCCGACCTCCGTTCGATGGATGAGTTACTTCAGGCACCAACCGATGGTGTAGGGGATGCAATCGATGTACCCCCATTCTTGCTAATCAATTCAAATTGAAGATCGGTTTACTTAATCTAGTAACCGCCATCGCTTTTCATGGTTTTGAAAATGATGATCCTCATTCTCATATTCGACGATTCACAAAAATAACACAAACAGTTAAACTTAATAATGTCCTGAGCGACGTTGTTAAAATGTTGTTATTTCCATTTTCTCATGAGGGAGCAGCCCGAACTTGGCTTGAAAAAGAACCTCCTAATTCTATCACAACTTGGAACGATCTTGTGTCTAAGTTCTTGAATCGTTTCTTTCCTCTTTCTAAGACTACCAATCTTCGAAATGAAATCACGAGATTTCAGCAAAGATTCGGTGAGACATTTTCTGAAGCTTGGGACCGATTTAAATATCTTCTTAACAAATGTCCCATCATGGCTTTTCTCTTCTCCATCAGATTGATATTTTCTACAATAGTTTAAATCAATCTGAGCAGGATTCTCTTAATTCTGCAGCTAGTGGTAATTTCTTGACAAAGAATACCCAAGAAGCTTTGACTATTATCGAGAACAAATCTAAAGTTCAAACTTCCCGAAACAAACCTCAAGATTCAAGTGCTAGTGGGAGCTCGACTCAAGATGCTGCTATATCCGTTCTCACTAAGCAAGTTGAAGCTCTCGTCTCTTCTATGAACCAACCAATTAATTCGATACAAAATGGTTGTGAGACTTGTGGTGGTCCACATGCTTATTATGAGTGTCAAGCCGCTGGTGGCTACACTTAAGAGGACGTATATGCTACTTTGGGTACCTACAATTCAGGTGGTAGTTCTTACCAATCCCAAGGTAACCGTAATCTTCTTAGCTATCGTTCTAATAACTATCTTGGACCACCCGGATTTAATCAAGAAAATAATCAGAATCAAGGAGACAATCAAGGAAATAATCAGGGAAATTATCAAAATAATCAAAACAGGAACCAAAATCGATATACTCAAGGTTCTCAAAACCAAGGATATAATCAAAACAAGGGTCAGAATTATAATCAAGGAAATAATTACAATCAAAATCAGGGATATAATCAGAATCAAGCTCAACCGAATGTTCCATCCTTGGAAGAAATGATGTTTCAACATATGAGAATGACTAAAGCTCAAATGCAGCAAATGCAAGATTACAATAACCAACAAATGCAATAGTTGAAAACCCAAAATACTAATATGGCTAATATGATAGGTCAAATGCAAAAGGTTCTTCAGGAAAGACCTTAGGGTGTGCTTCTGAGCAACATCATTCCTAACCCACAGGAAGATCTTAAAGTTATCACCACACAAAGTGGTGTTACTTTAGCTGGACCCTCAGTTCCTCCTCCTCTTTCTTCTTCTAAGGAGGTGGAACGAGACCCGGAGACGATCACAGACCAGGTACTCACCAAGAGTACCACAAGAGTCCCACCTCTGACAGTCCAGGCATCTCCCGCTTCTACTTATTCTAAGCTTCCTCCTGCTTATGTGATTCCTGAGCGAAATCCTCATCAACCTCCGATTCCATATCCTTCAAGGTTGAATAAGGAGAAGCTTCAAGACAAAGCTCATATACAAATTCATAGTTTCTTGCAAATGTTTAAGAAAATATACTTCAATATCAGTTTTATTGAAGCTTTAGCTCACATGCCTAAGTTTGCTAAAATGGTTAAAGATCTCCTGACTAATAAGGGGAAGCTTCTTGAACTGGAAAATACTCCCTTGAATGAGAACTGCTCAGCTTTGCTCCTCAGAAAGTTACCCGAAAAACTTGGAGACACTGAGAGGTTTCTCATTCCATGTGATTTCTATGGGCTTGAGTCATGCATGGCCCTAGCCGATCTAGGTGCTAGCATTAACTTAATGCCCTTTATGTGTGCAAGAATTTATCTCTTCCCGAGCTTACTCCCACTCGAATGACCCTCGAGTTAGCTACTCGGACTGTTGCTTATCCAGCTGGTATAGCCGAGGATGTCTTTGTACAAGTAGGAAAGTTCACTTTCCCTGCTGACTTTGTTGTCGTCGACTATGATGTCGATCCTCGTGTTCCCCTTATCTTAGGGAGACCCTTCTTGAGGACGGCCCATGCTCTATTTGACGTACACGGAAAAGAGTTAACTCTTCGAGTCGGTGATGAGAAATTGGTCTTCAACGTTGAAAGCACTTCAAAATATCCTCGAAAGCATGGTGATGAATCAATCCATAAGATTGACATCCTTGATATTACATGCCAGGATCATTTTCATGAAGTGCTAAATGTTTAAAAGTCAATTAATCCGATGAGTGGCAGTCCCACTCCTTCTTCTGGCCCTGTTGACGCATCTCTCTCCCATTCTCTCACTCCCTTCGGGGATAGTGATTTTATTTTGGAGGAGATCGACACTTTTCTTGCTTCTGATGATTCGATATCACCGGATATCGATGACAGAATATTTGATCCGGAGGGAGATATCCGTCTTATTGAGGAATTATTAAATAATGAAATCCCGAATGATATCCCTCTTCATCTTCCTGTGTTTGAGATTAATGAAACTGAAAAGATTAAAACTCCTATCGATGATCCTCATGATCTTGAACTCAAAGACTTACCTCCTCATCTTGAGTATGCATTTTTAGAGGGAACTTCCAAGTTACCCGTCATTATTGCTAAAGACTTGAAGAGGGAGGAAAAAGAACAGCTTCTAAAGGTTTTAAAGTCACATAAACGGGCGATAGCTTGGAAAATATCTGATATTCGGGGCATTGATCCTAATTTTTGCACCCATAAGATATTAATGGAAGATGATTTTAAACCGGCTGTTCAGCACCAGAGACGGGTAAATCCTAAAATCCATGAAGTAATTAAAGCAGAAGTTATCAAACTTCTCGATGCTGGATTAATTTACCCTATCTCTGATAGTCCTTGGGTGAGCCTGATTCATGTCGTACCCAAAAAGGGGGGTATGACGGTAATTACTAATGAAAATAATGAGATGATTCCTACAAGATTGGTCACGGGTTGGCGCGTTTGTATTGACTACCGAAAGTTAAACGACGCCACCCGTAAAGACCACTTTCCTCTCCCTTTCATGGACCAGATGTTAGAGCGTTTAGCAGGAAATGAATTCTATTGTTTCTTAGATGGTTTTTCTGGATACTTTCAAATTCCTATTGATCCCCAAGACCAGGAGAAAACCACCTTCACCTG
>BQNB010193374.1:0-11541 GCA_026074375.1 Tanacetum coccineum
GTAGTTTAGATATGTGTTTTTTTATTTAAGCTTTGCGATATGTTAGATGTGTATTCATGTTTGTTTATGGTCTATGATAAATCTAATTTGTGATCATAAGTGGTGATTTTACATGATCAGCTACAACTTGTGTTTTATTTTATTATTGGACATTTGTTTGTGTTTGTTTAGGCTTTGTGGTGTCTTTTTAAGATTTGATGTATAGTTACACGTATCGATGTTACATTGCCTGGATTGTTTGTGGTTATAAATGCTTTGCGATGATGTGTTTTTAGAGATCTGCTAGTGTTTTAATATATGAGCCTTAACTGGTGCCTTCGTTAGGGTTGAAACGCGGCTAGTGTTTCCTGGGTGTGATTGTGGGCGCCTTAAGCTATTTTTTATGGTTGTTTCATGTCTTTCAAGTTTGTCTGTGTTGCATGAGTATAATTTGTGGTCATTTTGGTGGATTTCATGAATGTTATTTTGATGTGAAAAATGTAAAGATGGTTGAGCGCGGAATTGGTTTGCTTGACCAACTTTTATTTTTAGCTACGATGTGAATTAAAAATGATAGGGGTTGTGGACAAGGGTCTGTTTTTTCACATAAATGTTGCCTTTTTGGTGTTGTTTTGGTAAGATTGTAGACGTGTTTGGCTGGCTGCAAAGCCAGGTTCTATAAGCTGTGTTTTGTTTGATTGTTATGTGTCTTTCAAAATGGTGTGTATGACCTACGCATAATTTGTGGTTGTTAAGTCTGATTTTATAAGTGTCGTTTTGGTACACAAAATGAAAGGGTGGTTGAGTTTGTAAATGCTTTGCCTTATCAGCCTATATTTTTGTAGCCGAACAAAGGAATTTATGGGTATGTGTGTGTATTTTTTATGCGAATGTTATCTGTGTAGATTCCGGCTGTGGTGTGAAAAGTGGGATTTATGGACATGGGTGTGTTTTTTACGTAAATGTTTCCCATGTGATATTATTTTGGGAGTACTGCAGATGTGTTTGGCAGGCTACAAAGTCATGTTGTATAAGCTGTGTTTTGTTTTGTTGTTATGTGTCATTCAAAGTGGTATGTATGAGCTACGTGTCATATGTGGTTGTTGATATTGATTTTATAAGTGTCATTTTGGTACACAAAATGGAAGGGTGGTTGAGTTTGAAAATGCTTTGTCTGAGCAACCTATATTTAACCACAAAAATCCACTTTTTAACCTAATTTAGCCGTTGAAGCTGCTTTTTATCACTTACAATCAATTTAATAAGCACTAAAAAGCTTTAAAACTTGTAACTCACTACAATTAAGCTTCTAATAAGCGATGTGTATTTTTCGAGTTATATAATATATATCTGGATTTTACCAGAATGTTAAACTCATACACACGTAGGCAAGTATGATTAATTTGAATTATAGACCTTGAATGCTAGTTAAACTAATTAACAATTAAACCTAAAAGGCGAGAGTTATTTTGCTTATAAAATAAAGCATAAGCTAATTAAAAATAGATTTAAAAACTATATAACAAGTAAAAGCGACAAAAGAAACAGAGTTGTAAACAATTGATGAAAAATGTATTCACTTAGACTCAACTCCCCCTAGACTTTGCATAAAGATTTGATTAAACAAATGATAAGATTATATTATATGGTGATTTCTAATGTAGAAAAGACTCCTTTGTCGACTTGTCTAAACCTACAACTATTGGAAAGTTAATCTGAATGTCTTCGCGACAACCACCGCAAGTCATGCATTAAGCCTATTCAACTGATTAATGAGATTTAATGGAATATGTTTTAAGGTGAAAAAAACATTTAATCATAACAATAGTTGTCACTACTTGCAATCATGCACACATGCTCAATTTAGATAAATTAATGTCTCAAATCCTATTACTATGTCTAGTCTCAAGCCTTATTTATTTAATTGCTCAAATAATCAAGAATAAATATTATACACATACGGATTGTCATCATAATATGCATATAATACCCACGATAAGAAACAATAATAATCATAATCAAACACATATGGTTCTTTATCAAACTCAAGAATCATCCATATAATTAATAATCAAATCACCAAAACATGTTATCCATCATCTAGGGTTCATCTACTCTAAGTGAATACTATAAATTTAGCCAAGCATGATAAAAAGAGCAAACATAGCAATAATTAATCAAAGGTTAAACATGACATTAATAAAATAAAAGTTCAAACCCCGAGTATATTTTATCGATCCGATGTCTCGTTCCAACAAAAGCTAAATCAAAACTTTGTTCGTCCACTTCTGTTTTTGTCGTCAGCTACTAGTTGACCAATTATATCTCCACCAATTCTGTCGGCTAGTAAATTGTTCCCCTATTCTTCTGAATTTTAAATATATACAAAAGGCAGGATCGCTGTGTGAATATTTTAATACTAGACCTGCTCCATTTTAAATATTTAATAATTAACCCGCTCCAATATTGCATATTTTATTATAAACTCGATTCAGCCCCGACTCATGAGAATTTTATATTAAAAACCCTCACACGTGTCCTTCTCTATCAGATCTATCTCTCCACCTCTTTTACATTCTCTCTATTATTGATACGTGTCTTTCTCCATCTTTGTTACATACCTCTCTAAATCTTTTGTCCTTTCTCTCTCTAAAAATAGATGATCATGGGTTTAGGGTTTGTTCTTGGTGTTTTTTTAATTGTGTTTTGTAAGGGGGTTTGTTGCAATTGCCTATGGTTTGCTTTTTTGTAGCTAAGTTGAAATTTAATGTAGTTGGTTTTGATCGTAGTCCTTTCTTTGTTACTACAATAAGAGATGAGCCAGGGTTTGTTTGGTGATGATAGTTTCGATAGTAGAATTATTATTGTGTTCATTTCAAAAGCTATCCCACAGCTCTCTTCGATGCCACTGACCTCTTCGTTGCCGCCGTTCATGGTGTGTGACGTTGTTAGTCGATTGGCGCCATTGTTGAGCTTAGGTGGGTAGTTCCATTCTATTTTTGTAACTGGGTTGGAATTACGTGGTTTGGTTTTTTTTCATTTATCTCAGTCAACCAAGAAGAAGAAGAAGCTAAATTTAGGTTCGTGAATTTTTTTTGCCTTGTTATTGTATTATTGTTATTGTTATTAGATTGAGTCAGATTGTTATTGTTAATATTATAGGTTGAAAATGGGAATTGATCTCATAAACTGATAAGTATGCTTAAAAAATAGGATTATGATATATGAGCCGAATCAAATAAGCTCATAAGCTACTAAATAAGCAGATTGTAAATTAAGGGGGTGTTTGTTTCCACTTATGTATCCGGCTCATGGCTTACTTGATTTTGGGCTTATGTTTCATAAGCTAAACCTCATGGTGTTACATTGTGGTTTTCTGATGCTTATGGCGATGTGGCATGGTGACCTTACAGTTGCAGCCATGATGGGTCGGATACCTTTCATTAATGCTGTAGGTCCTTATTAACAGGATCTCAATGAGCCTTAAACGACTTATAGTCCTTTGAATAAATCCAAAGATACTATGAGAGACAATAACCGTGAATACAAATATTGACGCGGAATATCAATATCTATACCAAGATGAACACAAGAACAAAATACTAAACTTGATATTACTATTACTATTTGATTGTGAATGCTCAATCAACCGATATCTTTACAATACTATTCTACGTTCCTTTTATAATCTTAAGGAACCCTAAATCTTAAAGGAACCCTACAACGCTTAAGAGATAATCCTTTATCTCTCCAGAATAACGCTAATGAGATATACTATCACAACCAGACTTAACATATTTGACATAACAGTAATAACTTTAATACTGCCAAAGACCTAATGTTAAAGCTGGCAGACTTAACTTGCTCCACCAAGAACTAAACTTTCTATACTAACATGTACTAACTAACCTTATCAGTACTAACTATAACTAACAGAACTTAACATAATACTAACAGTATTAAGTCCTGTTTACAGATATTCTTCCTAACAATCTCACCCCTAACTTGATCATCATGACATTAAAACTTCACGTCTTCAGAATATACTTGATCTTTAAACACTTAAGACTTCCTTCTGGGGTTTAGAGGATTGTCTAATTAAACTTCTGCGTCTTCAAATACAATAAATAAAAAAGGGACTGCTTAACATTACACAAAACAAAATTATCAACCTGCAGTACATGTATGCTGGTATGTAAAACAAAATTGATATAGCTTGCAAGTCAATTAGAAAAGAGACAAGAAAAATTCAAATTGAGAGACTAAAGCCATAATATAATCATTATAGTATTTTCTAAAACATGACAACAATCAATAAAACAAAAACCCACACATAATGTTTTCTAATGAAACTGTCAAAAGAAAAAAGAAAAAAGCAATAAGCTTAATGACTGCTCGGATATCCGGGGAATCTCATTGTTGAAGTAATCTTATTGAAATAACGGATGTGAGCATGTGGATCCTCTTTATCATGTCCGAAAAACTGTTTGTTTTGAACAAGATTGATCAAACCATGCTTTAACTCAAAGTTAGCATTGATTTCGGGAATTACAATTGCATCCTCGTAACCCTCGGTGGGTGCTTGGAGCAATTGTGCCATAGTCCGGTTATCAGCCATCGGAACTAATGGAGGATTAACAAAAGGTTCTTCTAAATGAAATGGTTGAACAACAGCCTGTTGGCTTTGTTGTTGACGGTTACGGTTGCGGGTTTGAGAACGAGTGCGCATGCACAAAGTAGAAAAAGAAAATTTAACGAAAATTTGAACTAATTTTTTTATTTTATATTTTTTTTTATTTTTTTTACAAACTAAATTAACGGATAACGAGAAGACAACTTAAACCAAATAATCAACTTACTTCACGGTAGCTCTTAAAAATTGCTTCTTAAGGTGAGCCGTTCCTCGTAAGTGACACAAATGGCAAGTTTTTGAATCTTTGGTTCGATTTGGGAACTTTTCAAGTTCACCGGAACTTATTTATGATAATACCTCGATTGAGGATATTATATGTTGGTGTTCTTTTACCAACTTTGTGTATTTTATTTCTTTTTAAGGACAATTTATATGATAACGATACTAAAAAGAAAAGAAAATTATTTTTTGATTTTTTTGATTTTTATTTATATGATAACTATACTAAAAAGAAAAGAAAATTATTTTTTTCTTTATATATTTTTAAATTTTTTTGGGTTTTTGATTTTTATAACAAAAATATAACTTTCGTAAACGAAAGGATCTTCAAATCAAAATCAACAAACGTAAACGAAGGAATCTTTAACACAAGTCCCCGGCAACGGCGCCAAAAATTTGATACGCGTAAAATATATATATATATATAATACTATGGAAAATTACCAATTTACCCTTGAGGACAAAGGTGAAAAGGAAACTCTTCAAAATATATATAATATAATATAATACGTATCTTAACCGGGAAGTATGCTTTCCCGGGTCGTTTCCCCAACGACTTGTGAAATTGAAACCACGCTTTAGCTTGGATTATGATTTGAATGAGAGAAAAGATATTTTTGTTTATCTATAGCTACTAAATTAAAGTAACAAGGAAAGCTTAACCGCTTTTTTATCATCTTTATATTGCGTAGACACATGTTATTTTTATCGAGAGTTTCTATCTATTACCTTTATTAAAAACTTATTGTTCCTATATGGAAACACACAAGTACCGTATATTTTAATTAACCACAAAGAGTAATTGCAAAATCGCTCGCATTGTTGTTTGTCGGGTTTAACGAAAATTGGATCCCTTCGAGAAACTAGATTAACAAAACTAAGGATCCTCTCAACCTATTTAATTCTGACTCGTATCAAGTTTGGTCCCTTGACCGATTTTTCGGTTAGTTTGACCGTTTGAAAAACTGAAATGACCAAACTACCCTCATAGGTGTTTCTTAACTGGTCCCTATGGTTTGTTAGATATTACGGAATGAGTACACTCTTTAATTTTTTATTATTATCAATTTTTTTATATGTTTTTTCAACGTTTTATTTATACGTTTTTATACCTTTTGATACGTTTTTAACGTTTTTTTATGTTTTATTTATACTATTTATACATTTTTTTTCGTATGTTTTTTTCTTATACATTTTTAAAACGTTTATTTATACTTGAACTGCTTTTTAAACGTAACTTACAGGATTTTCATGACGTTTTTTAAGATGTTTATAAAAAACAGTTTTATTAATATACTTGAAATGCGATTTTATTTATATGTTATTTTTAACATTTTTTTGTATCGTACTTTTTTATACGCTTTTAAACATTGTTTTATGACTTGAACCTCTATTTTAAACGTTTTATTTTATACTTAAAACCAAAAAAATGTTTAGTACGTTTTAATGTTTTTTAACCTTTTTTATTATACTTGATCCGATTATATCTATAACGTTTTTCTAACATTTCATTTGTAACGTAAGTTTTTTAATCTTTGTTCACATTTTTTTATACTTGTACCGATTTTTTTAATAACGTTTTAACAGCTTTTTTTTATGTCGTTTTTTATAAGTTTTTTTACTTTTTATTTATACTTGAACCAATTTTATTTATACATTTTTTAACGTTTTATTTATATTTGAACCGGTTTTATTTATATGTTTTTTTAGTGTTTTTCTAAGTTTTTGCATGTCTAAAAACTGATAAAAACGAATAAAGCGTATGAAAATGGACAAAATGTACAAAAACATGAAAAATTGTAAAAAACATACGCAAACGTACAAAAAGCAGACGAAAAACGTATAAAAACGTTCAAAAACCGACAAAACGGATGAAAACGTACAAATAAGTTCAAAAACTCGGAAAAACATAAAAAAACGTACGAAAAAGTACAAAACAAACCAAAACGTATAAAAACGTTCAAGAAAGGATAAAAACGTATGAAAACGTACTGAAATGTTCAAAAACGTACCAAACGTACAAAAATGAAAAAAATACGGTAAATAAACGTATAAAAAGTTAAAAATTAAAAAAAGAATTAAACAATAATTAAAAATTAAAAAACAAAAAAAATAAAAAATATAGAAAAAATTAATAAAGCAAACCACAGGGACCATTTATAAAACAGTGAGAATGGTATTTATGTCATTTCCACCATTTAAATCAGCAATTAAGGTCCTACTGTAACGGAGTAATTGTCAAATGGACCAAGACCCGAACGGGTCGAAACCATAGGAGAAAATCCGTTAAAAATTAGTTTTTAAGACAAATTCCGTTAAACCTTATAAACCACAAGTACGATTTATCAATTAACATCTAAATCAAAATGTCATTCTCATTTAATAACACTTGGTTTGAAGATAAAAAATTGTAACAATTATTTCAAACAAGCCCAGAATGTAAAAATGAATAAATAGTTGTAAAACGAAAGAAGTATTAAAAGCAGTATGATGAGCTTGTCTCTTAGTCAAAATCAAAGTAAAATCGACCAAACTTACTTTTTTTTCATTGAAAGCCAAGCTTCTTATTCATTAACAAAATAATTAAACTTTCCTATTAAACACATCTTTTTAATCCAAACCAAAACCAGCCATAAACCCTAACTATAAATTACTTTTTCCGTATTAAGATTATTATAATGCGGACAAAAAACACACAATAAAGAAAAATGAAACTATCATATTTTTAATCAATCAAATACCATTTCGACACACTAAGCTCATTATTGATATGCTGACACAAAAAAAAACTGTTATTTTAAAATATCTCGAGATATTTTACCTCTTTTAATACCGTAGGTCTTTTTTTTACCTTCGATAAAACTAAAAGCAGCCTCTTTACTTTTAACTAGACGCATACACGTGGCCGCACAGAAAATTCTTAGCGGCCGATAATTAAGGATATGCAATATTGTGGGACATTTTTCGTGTAACGTTCACAATAGGATTGTTTGGGTCAAAATAAAAAACGATATGCAATATTGTGATAATTAATAGAAAAAGAGTTATGGTTTGGGTAAAAAGTGCAAGTGCAGCTAGGGGGTCATTTGTTTTGTGCATACATTGTGTGTGTTTAGTGCACGTGGGCTAGTTCAAAGCTGTTGAATCTGGGTTATAAACGAACAATAATAAAAGTTTGATGGTTTGGAGATCAAACATGATGTTTTGAAACCCGGTTCGACCCGGCCGGTTCAACCGAATATGATCGAAAAAATAAGTCAAATTAAACCTTTTTTATATTTTCAAAATCCGATCGCACCGATTGAACCGGTAACCCACATTCTTTTTCCTACCGAAATTATTAAAGACCTTTCATTTTTAAAGTTTTTCAACGTTTGTGAAAGACTTTGTTAAGCCTAGTGAACGAACCGGGTTGGAATCCAAAAAATAAACCTTTCACAGATTAAGACATGGAAATGATGTTTGTAACAAAAATGACTCGAATATTTATAAAAGCTTCTTATCATAAGCTTTGATTCTTTTAATTAATTACCTAAATAAAGTTCAAATCAAATTTTTTATAGTCCAAATAATAAAACATTAACTCAATTTAGCATTTCATATATTACAATTGTTTAAGTTTCAAGATTTTTTAATCTTTAAAATACAATTTTTAGGTATTTAATTTTACGCATCTTAAAAGAGTTGTTATTAATTGATCATGATATAATTTTAAGCCTTTAAGTTTTTAAGATCTTCTCATTTGCCATATATATTTACGTTTTTATTAAATTGACCAAAAGTTTTTTTCAACCCTTTATGTTTAGTTAAATGATATATTTAGTTATAAGCAATTTGTAGTTTACCCTAAAACCGTTTCCACGCTTAAAGAGTAGAACAAAAGTTTCCACGCATTAAAGGAGTATACAAAAACAGTTTCCACGTATTCAATATTCAATGTTGCTTAAAATAGGTTTGTCAAGTTTCAACTTTTCAACAATTAGGCAAATCTCCTCTATAAGGAGTATAGATATACCTTTTTTAATCATTCCAAATATATATAAATTTTATTTTTCAGCATTTCCTAAAATACTATTTTCAAAAATGTTAAAATTTCAAGAAATGGCTAAAATACTTTTTTCAACAAAGTTGAAATTTAAAGAAATATGACTAAATGCTTTATATTTAGTATAGAAAAGTGTAATTCCTGTAACAAATTATACATTTATACTCTTTACACAAGAAAGTTAAAATAATACTATTTAAAGTTATCACCAGCCCATCTACACAACTAATTAACACAAATATAAATGTCGCTTTACAAAATCACATTACATATCATTTTTAACATTTCCTACAAACTTCAGATTCTGACGAGCAAAAGCAGTTTCAGGCCGCAGCTGTAAATTTAAAAGCACAATAAAGAAACTCATATTAATAGAATAAAAATAGTTAGAAATCACGAAAGAAAAATCGTTAATAAAACGCTAAAGAAATATATAAAGAACATATGAGAATCATAGAAAGATTAATGGCCAATTAATATCTTCCATAATTAGTCTCCATAATTGTAAGAATTAGTGGTTACATGACCAAATTAAATATAGTTTCAAACATGCCACTTGAATGTGTGAAAGTTGTTACAAACATTTAGTGTAGACTTTAAAGGTTGTCAACATTTCCTAAATTATGTAGCCATATGCGTGTAGACTTTGAGGGTTGTCTAACATTGCCTAAATTACATTACAGACTCTCAGACTTTCTAATGGATGTCAACATTTCCAAAAATGTATTTCTACTTTCAACATTTCAAGATTAAGAGTTTCAAGAATTCAATAATGGGTGATACACCATTTATAATGTAGTATAGATAAACAAAAAGCCTAAAAACTTAAAAAAGAACTTACAAGTAGATATGGTGGCAACAGTTTGTGACAGCAACCTCGTTTTCGACGGCGATTTCTCGTGGCGACCTCGTTTCCGGAAGCGAAAATTTGTGGCGGCAGATGGTGGCTGAAATAAAATAAGACAAAGATAATGAATAAATTAGTATGAAAATATGGTAGAAGTGGTTTACTATGATACGCATTACATGATATCTAAAACTGAGAATCAAAATGAAATCAAAAAAGTGTGAATGTGATAAGTTGGATATTGAGAAGATTAAGTGTTTATGCTTCTGTATGTTTTTTCAATGCAATTGTAATCCCTATTTATAGGGATTTACCCAAACTATAGTCAATATAAATTATGAGAGATTAATGGACTCATTAATCTATTCCATAATTAGCCTCCTAGGAATTAGTGGTTACAATACCAAATTAAATGTGATAATTTAATGCATTCAAACATTAATCTCTTAATTAGTTGGTTTTGAAAAGTCAAATCAGTTTCGTTTGTAAGCTTTCAACTTTCAACATCATAATGATTTTCAATTGTTTCCTAAAATAAGGATTTTCAACTTTTCAACTTTTCAAGTTTTCAACATTTGGGTAAATCTCCTTTAAACATATTATCAGTTGAATGAGATAAGAAACCTGAATCGACGATTGCATTATCGTTGTTCTCGTAAGCAGTTCAAGGGGGCAACAGCTTTTTCCGGCACACTCCGGAGGTGCATCCTCCATTTTCACCACCACTCCGGCGTAGTAAGCGGCTGGTAAAAAGAACACACACACAAAAATAGATATAAAGACTATGGTAAAAAAATAGATCTACATATAAAAACTATAAGAGAAAACCGCATATACCGTTTATGGTGGTTGGCCCGTGGTGATGGTCAGCTCATGGTGGTGGTGGTGGTCGGCTATGGTTGAATTTTAAAGAGGTTTGGTGTGTGTTTTTAGAGAGAGAGAGTTGGATGAGAATGAATGATTAGATAAGAATGAATGAGTTATTCGGGTTTTCAACATTCAACATTACAGGAATTTATGTTTTCAATATTGCCAAAAATAAATTTAACTTTTCAACTTTTCAACATTTTGCAAATTTCGTTTAGGCTGGACAGAGTGGAGGTGAGTTTGGAAAACTTCCAAAACTCACCTAGGTGAGTTTCCAACTCACGCGCGAGTTTCCATGCCACCCTCCAAACTCACCTTGCCACATTGGATTTGCTTGGTGAGTTAACACCGAAAAAACCCACCTTTTGGTGAGTTTCTCACCTCACGGTGAGTTTTATTTGTGGGCCCCTTTTTTTTATTAAGTGTATTTTAATTGGTTGTGAGTGTGTGTGGATATTTAGTGGGTATATTTTATATAAAGTGGGTATTTTAATGAAATGTGAGTTTTAGTGGTAAGGTGAGTTCTTATTACGGTTGAAAAGTGAGTTGTAAGGTGAGTTTTATTTGGAGAGAGAAAGTTGATGTGGCGTTGACGTGTTAGGTGAGTTTTGCCTCACCACTCCATCCAGCCATAAGTAGTAGACATGTTGCAGTCTTTCTGATTTAATACACTGTCAATGTTTCCGCAAATAGATTCATACATTCAGTAATTCCATAAAAAAATGTTGAAAAAAAAGCCAAATTCTCTTCATAAGGAGTAGAGATATAGATTGATAGATTGTAAAAACAAAACAAATATTAAAAAAAAACCGTAAAACACTAATTTTACAATGACGGCTGGATTTTATCCAAGCTCATTACCAAGAATTGCCATCTGCTCACAACGAGGAC
>BQNB010193376.1:0-11540 GCA_026074375.1 Tanacetum coccineum
TTCCCATATGTGCGACATAGAGCCATTGCATCTTGGTAGTTCTGCATCATGTATCTTGGGCCACCTGTAAAAGTACCAGGTAAGACTATTCTTTTCCCAAGGCCGGCTGCATTTGTGTCACCCCTTGTAACTACATCACACACATTGTGATACAAATCTACACGCAAGGTGTCTTGGTTATTTCTTGTCCACTTAAGCCTTTGTTGTTCAATGGCAGTGTATGCATCTACCAAATACTGTTGAAATAGGCACCCTCCTTTTACTAAAGTAGTGCCCTGGTCATTTCGCTGGTGAATTATATAGGCGTAGTACTCTTTCATTGTTACGAAAGCCCGATTAGTTTTGCGTGTACCTGTATTACTGTGACACGGTATTTTATCATGGTAACCATCCTCTCCATATGGAAACAATAATGGATATTGCAGTGCCATGTAGGATGGATGCAACTCTGAAATTCTTTTAGGGCCACTATCGTATTTTTTTACTATGATGTCTCTTGTAGGAATCCCATTACCAAATTCATTTGTAATCAGGGTTGCAACCTCGGACACAGTTAGGCCGTTGTATTGTCTTGCATTTGTTATATCGCTAAGCAATTTTAATTCAACATTGACAGAATCGTGCGAATGACACCAATCTCTTGCCATTCAAAATGCCTTGGCAATTTCACTATACTGATCCAACATTTGGATCAGGCTTTGTACGGTTATTTTGTCCACTCCTTCACCATTTTCATTATTAATAAAAGCACCCATCCTATTCCTAACTTCATTTTCTATGTCAAAGAACCAAAGTTGAGCATACCTTGGTTTAGTAACTTCTCTAGGAAGAAGGGAGCCAATTCTATGATAGTTTTTGCCATTTATTCTAAATGTATAGGATCCTCTGTTGGGATATGTCCATATCATAAATAAATATACGGCCAGAAATATGTGAGACTATGGGGGTACACACGTATACACAGAGGATACGTTTATTAATGTAATTAATATATTTATTGTATATTAATTATATTAATATGTTTCACGAAATAATTAAATGGTCGAACTAAAGAAGTACAAGGGAGGGGAGTGTCGATTTATGAAACTAGAGGAGGTGTTCTAGTCTAACTTGGAGAACAAGTTTGGAGACTATATAAACACCTCTTACCTTCATAAATCACACGACATATAATGATATCTCTAAAAGTCAATCGACTTATTTTTTTTTCCCTTATATTCCGTCGACACAATTCTTAAAACCAATCCCATAATGTCAGATATTATTATTTATCATTTGTTCGCATGAAGATATTGCATGGTATCATCAAACTACATATCATTCGTATGTATATGCATGATGGTATTCATGCACATGTAAAAGTATTTATCACTTTTACTTGTGATATTATTGATGGACAGGAAGCATAACCTAAAAGGTTTTGTTCGATTGGTTTAATATCATAAAGCATGAACAAAGTGTTAGGTTGTTTTATTCGTGAAGAAAGGACTAGCATCCTAACGTATCTCGGTGACGTGTAGTGTATGCACACCATAGAGGTTATCTACTTTGGTAACTTATTTAGTTTGCGTGGTATTCGATTTATACACACGCGTATATTCAAGACGGTGTATTTGTTAATTGCTAAAAGGTACACACTTTCTTGAACCCTTGTTAATTACATATTCTATACGTGATCTTTATTCCGCTGCGTACTCGTGATATATTTAATGGTTAAATAGATGTAAAAACCCAACAGTGGCATCACGAGCCATCGTATAGAATTTGTAGTTACAAAGTAATAAAATTTGACAAATTAGGATTCTTGATTAATTTTTTAAGCCCTTTGGGCGTTTTATGCATAAAGATTCGATCTTTGTGCATCAAGATTCAATCTTTATTGATTATAAAATTAATTAGACGAATTCTAGGTTGTATGAAATTTTATGGATAAAACTTGATGCGTTTAATTGTTAATTGATCAGTTTTATGTTTAAAATTAATTGTTAATTCGGCATCCATGATAAATACATGCAATTTATCATGGAGAGATATGTGATATAAATCTTGTTAATTGTTAAAAGGGTTTTATGCAAATATGATGATCAAGAATTAAAACATAGACATTAAATTTATGTGGTTTCGATCCACGACTTTAAAAGCTAGGGAAGACCTTAGCTATGTCTTTATGGGGCCTAAAGGTTGTTTTAAATTTTATGTGCTATGTGGTATATATTTGTATATGGCTTACGCAATCGATTATATCGATGGATGTGGCCGGAGTTTTTAGGACGAAGGAGCCTTATATGAATATATACATGTTTTAATTATTAGATAATTAGGATCATAATGGATATTTGCATGACTTAATTGTTAAGTGTTTCTTTTGAAATAAGTGTTATATGTATTAGTTTTGTGTTTATGTTGTTTTATTTTAAGTTTGACTTGTGAGAAAATAAAAGGGTTTTTCGGAAAACAAATATAAACATGACTAATGATTATCGAAATAAGATTTATTATGGACTATCTAATGCAAAAAGTCAAAAGTGGATTCGGCTTACATCCGATATAAAATCTTCCATGACTAGACTAGCATTTTATAGTTTGTAATGTATTCTTTAAATTAAAGTTTTAATTTTTATCAATGACGTAATTTGCAAAAGTACTATATAGTTGCAAGGATAAGGTTCGGGGAGACTCATCAAGACTTCGGTCTTGTAGATACCATTACCCTATAATACCTGACTACGTTGTAGTTTCCTTACCTTGCATACTATGTAGGAAGTCGCGAATGGTCTAGGGTTTGAATGATTTTTAATCATTCTTTAATCTTTTCCCGCGATAAAAGGCAAATCTTTATATTTAAAGATACGTTGAATCGTCAATTTTAAGGTCTCACTATTTATGTATAAGATACGATGATAATAGGTGATACCGTAATAATAACTTAATTGAGAATAAAGTTTTTATTAAAATCTATGATACGAAGATGTATGCATGCTTCTTCGTACATATTTGACACGTCAAATAAAATACCCTTTTTCAACTAAGTTGTTGTCATCCAATTTGTAAAAACACTTGTAGATTGCTCTTTACTATGCGTGAGACGTGTGTAGATTTGCAATCTCAAGGTGATTATACGCTTTTCCGTGAGACGGTGAGTGTTACATAATCACAGTTTTTGATTGGACGACTTAGCGTTGTTGTGGTTAGACCTATTAACACGCGGCATAGATGGGATGAAACATGCTTACTAGATATTATTGTAATAAAGTAAGTCCCATATGGTTTAGGAGTTACAAAAGTTGTGAATTATCAATCGTTGATTACCTTTTGAATACACCATCACTAGCAGATCAACTGATGTGGTGGGGGTATGTCAAGTTGGGTCCTAACCTTAGAAAATTAATTGTTTATTTGAATAAACATGGGTAGTTAATTTTCTTCAAGGAGTATTATCGAAAATACTAAAATTGAATTTTGCGATTTTATTAATAGTATTAATGCAACGATAAAACCGTAAATAATGGTTTGTTTCTTTATCAAAGAAGTCAAACCGAGACTCCTTTCCTTGTAAGGAACATGGAGACTCATTCCTAATATCTTTCTTGCTCCGGAAAGTTATAATAGGAACGTAGGAATTGTCCTAATGTAATCAAACTCATAGCAAGCTTAAAAGTTAAGTATATTGCATGACTTATATTTTCATATAGATTTCATGGTGAATATTTTGAAAGATATAAGACATATAGATAACTAGAGAATATGTTCTTAAAGCTATCAAATGGTAACATCTTAATGTAAGATGTTTTATGAGTTCTTGATTAGAAAAATACCATTATTACCGCAAAATGGTAAAGGCAAACTAGGATAATATATCTAGTTGTTTGTCTTAATCCAAATTAAGGAGGAAATTGCATGCCCAATTTTCAAGTTAATCAATAGCATTGATGGATAGTCCCTCATCTACATAGTAGAACTTTTGAAATCCAAGTAAATGTTACTAATTAAGATTTCAAAGAGAGTTGGAAAGTAAATAGATCACTATTTGTTTTCACTGGTTATGGAACACTTGCAATGTTGTCAAATCCAGTGGGAGCATCACGATTTATTTCTGAATTAAAGACATTCATTTGATGCTGTCAAATTCAGTAGGAGCTACTAGGTTACCCAGATTATTTCTTGCTTGTCTTGAGATAATATATAATTTTCCAACTATAGACACTCATGTTTTTAAGGATAGTTGTGCACTATTTCTTACTAAACAAAGTGGTTCAATATCTACTTGTAACGCTAATATCTGTGACACTATCATATTGTCCATATAAACAAACGAATGTCGTGTTGTTTGACCACGTGTATGATGTTGTGCCATGCACAAGTGGGAGAAATCTTTATTGTGTGCAAGGTACAACACATGACAATAACAATATGATTAAAGGTTCTCTTGACCGTAAGGTAAGAAACAATATGTCGAGATATGAATTAAAGACCACTTCAAGAAAAATGTTTATGTGTTTTTGGAATGTCCAAAATAATGAAGTAATCTTAATTTATAAACTATAGACTACTTCAAGTAAAAGGTTTATGTGCTCTTGGAATGTCCCAAATAATGAAGTAATCTTGATTAACTTGAAATTACTACTGAAGTCAAGAGTTGGCGTTCATAATTACTTTAGTTAAATATGTTTATGTTTATTGTAAATTAATAAACATTAAGTCCGTTAATTGTTAAAAGACTTATAACATAAAGTAAGCGTTCAAAAATTACTTTAGTTAAATATGTTTATGTTTAATGTAAATTAATAAACATGAAGTCCTTTAAATGTTGAAAGACTTATAACATAAAGTAAGTTATATCTTCTGGCTATGACATGAACAAAAGTCCTTGAATTGTTTAAAGGCAAAATAATGTATAGTTAACATGGATAGAGTTCTTGAACTAGTTAAAGCCGTATACATTATTGCATGCAAATAGGTTTTTAAATACTATATATTCAATTTGGTTTGACACAATTGATTAGTATGTAACCTAAAATAATATTAAGTTATATAAAGATTGTGGTAAAGTCTCACAATGAAATTACTTATAGAATACCACTTTTATGGTATGTCTAGAGTATTGAATCAAATTATTTGATTTTGATAACTTAAATATTTTACCTCCAAAATCTGTCAAGGTTTGAAATTGAGTATGTCTTGAATATACTCAATAAAACTCCAACCTAGAAGGTTAATAAGACACCATCATGATTATGGAATGTGATGACTCACATTAAGTCTTAAGAAATTAAAGTTTTGAATTTGTTAAAAGTCTTATGAAGAATGATATTAACAAACTAAACATATGAACTATCAATGTATCTTGTAATGTCCCAAAAGAGAACAAATTATTGTTACTCTACATGCTAAGTAATTATAGAAGAGTTTTTAATTACAAAAAGCAAGTGGGAGCGTTTTTAGATCTTAAAGAGATAAAAATACAAAATACATAACCTTCTTAAACACACTAGTGAATATCATATCGAGGCTTTAAATGTTAAACCTTATAATGATATAATTTTCGTTCATAGATCCGCAAGGATACCTCAAATACTTGATTGATAAATGTTATATCAATATTGAGGAATATGAGTCACAGGATCATAATGAACCTGTTAAAGATGCATTATTGAATTTTGAATTTGGTATCATGGTGAAACCATTAATATGCATTGTTGAATTTTGAATTTGATAAATGACTCAAACTATGAATGTTAAGATGTTGTCCACAAAGATAATTAATTTAAAACTTGATTGATCTTTAAATAAACGGTTAGACTGTAAAGTTAAAATGAGTTTCTTCAAAGAGAAGAAAGACCCAAGTGGTTTGGTTCTTGGTTTCAAACTCATAAGGACAATATTGTACACATATCTAATGCATGCATTATGATAGGATTTTTAATCATACGCAAGAAATTGTTTTTTGATTAAACATTCTTTCTATGCGTATTAATTATATAAAGATAGTTGATTGTCATACTAGTGTTCATATTGATGAAATATGACAATGGAATTTAAAACACTTCCTTGAAGATTACTATTGCGAGGACGGTTAGTAATCAAAGGAGTTTATAAATTCATATAATCTTTATAAAGTGTACAAACGGCAAGAATCCAAGTATGGATTATTGCAAGCATCTAGGAGGATAATCTTAAGTTTATTGTAAAATAAAGATAACTCCTGAGTATTTCTAAAAGCTAGTGGGAGTATTATGTTTAGGTTTTCTTCACCTGAAAGATTTAGGAAATTAAATATACAACCTTGAAGTAATATGTTTATTGTTATAAATATATGTGGTATATAAGTCTAACACAATATGACATATCATTTAGAACGTCTAAATGGATACATATCTTTTGATAAGATAGAACATCAATGAAATATTAGTTGGACTAAAGGATTCATTATGTACATCATATTGTGTAGATGAATAGTTGTATCATGCATGAATGCAAGATGATTTGACAACATTGGTATTTAGTTGAAAGTTATTAGATAATTATAAAATTGAATATTTTAATGGAATATGTTTGGAATTGGAATTCTTCTTAGATTATGGATTTGTCCAGAGTAATAAAATTCTAAGGATATATATTGAAACAATTTGTTGTGCAATAAAAATAAACCAATGAACTTGGAGTTCATGAGGTGCCAAACATTATTAAGAGAATATTCATCGTTTACGGATTTTAAAGGCATGGGGATGTGTAGGTCCAGCCCTAGATAGATCTTCAAGCCTGTTGAGGTTGTAGAGTACTTATGTAATCACAAGCAACTCTAAGAGAATGTGGACTAGTTTGTGCTCAACTTAGAGCATATTGTATAATTCATTAAAGAATAAGAATTACTTTACACTTTAGGACAGCTTGCGTAAAGATGATTGTTGTCGATAGTTGATGTCACACACCATATAGATATAGTGTAGTCAAGATATAGACATATACAAAAAAAAAACAAAACATTCATCAAGATATTCAAGAAATTCATTAATTTGGATTTTGTGAAATAAGTATTCTCAAATTCCTAAATATCAAAGCTAGTTGGAATTAATGAAATCTATGCCTTGTCAGCAAGTACGATCGTCGTATCTTGAGGCATGATTCGTCAACTAGAATTATCATGCATTTGATCTATTTAGTATTTGGATAAGGGATATTAGAGACAAATTCTATTAATGATAATGATACTGGTAATGTTGTTATATATAGATAAAAATTGGGTGGGTGTCATATAATTGCATGTTTAATCGTGAAAATATTTTTATTATTTCTAAATTAGTCCGTTGTTGATTAACATAAGTGAAATATTGTTAAATTAAGACAAATCTGAGTGATTGGTGATATCATGGATATTAAAGGATGTGTCCGCCAAACTCACATGATATTCATAAGATAATATTGACTTCCCCAACTAACAAGATTATCACTTTATTGGATCGGCTCATTAAGTAAATCTTGTAAGTGATTTTGATTTACTAAATCTTTAGACTTGAGATGCAAGTAGGTCTTGCATGTGTGGATAATCTTTTTTGATTTAGTTCTAGTTATCCTGAATAAGGTAGCTAATAAGGACAATTTTAGAAATGATTGTGAAGTATGATGACTTGACACTTGTAGTCAATATAGAATTTATTTCTTTAACAGTTGAAGTATGATGTCACTGGGCCCCTCGTAGGGTTAATCAGATGTATGTGTGGCCGCACCCAAAAACTCATGTAGATATGTCTCAATGATTTTTGGTAATCTTGATTAATCATATATACGAGAAACAAAATCGTTAATTAATGGAATGAGTTAGATTCATATCTATTTTTAACACGGTATCGAAAACAAAGAGATTGTAAATTCATAAATCATTTAACTGTAACTTTACAAAAGTACACTAAGGTATTCCTGGGAGCATTGGCGTGTTACTAGACGCTTACCAATGTTATTATATTATTTGAGACATGTCCAAGTGGGAGCTGTTGGGATACGTACACATATCAAATAATATATGTTCGGATAATTACGTGAGCCTATGGGGGCACACGCGTTTACACAGAGGATACGTTTATTAATGTAATTAATTTATTTATCGTATATTAATTATATTAATATGTTTCACGAAATATTTAAATGGTCACTAATTATAACGTTAGATGTTATAACTAAATAATATAATTAACAAGTGAAAGACTTGTTAGTACGAAAACCAAACCCGTAGGGTGTTGGATGTGACCAGTCAAACAAGAAAAAAAAGAAGGGTTCAAATGTCGTTCTTGCAAACTTGAAGAGGTGTTGTATTATGACTTAAAGATTAAGTCAGTGGGCTATATAATAAATCTTTTGGTTCATTAATAAATGACGTTATAATCTCACAATTCTCTTTCTATCTTGATGAGCATTCGGCTAAATGGGATGATGGATCATTCGATGCATTAAAATCATGCATGAATATTATATTCATGCAAATACAGATTCCCTTTGTGTTATCAATCGGCAAAGGAAAAAAAGGAACTTAGATTCCTTATTTTTATATCTTAGACGATTGACAGATTTCCCAAAATAGGGTTCGATCGACCGGATTTTCATGAAGCAAGAACAAAGTGTTATGTTGCTCAATTGTGAAGCAAGTACTAGCATTCTAGCGTATCTCAGTGACCTGTAGTGTGAGCATACCATAGAAGTTATCTACTTTGGTAACTTGTTTAGTTTGTGTGGTATTCGATTTGTACACACGCGTATATTCAAGAAGGGGTTTCGTTAATTGCTAAAAGGTACACATCTCTTGATCCCTTGTTAATTACATATTCTATATGTGTTTATCTTTTTCGCTGCGTACTCGTGTTTAATGGTTAAAAGTTGTAAAAACCCAACACAAATGGCCACTCACCTTTCGTTTTGTTACGTCGGTGCCCACCACTCGCGCGCGAGTTGCAATTACTAAGGTGAACCACTCATCTCAGTGAGTGGTAAATGACTTGGGCCCCACATATTCTATCCGTTACATTTAAAAAAAAAACTTTTTTAAAAAAACCCCATTTTTTACTTATAAATACTCACTACTTTACTCATTTTTATACACAACTCTTCTTATTCATATACAATCTCTCTAAAAACTTAACACTCAATTTTAGTTTCAAAAAAATATTTCACCAAAACACTCCTCGACCCAACAAACGTCAATCAAGAAACCCTAACCGAAGCAATCCGCCGACACTCGATGGCATGTTTACGCTCCGAAACCCATCACCGTACCTGAACTTATTACGGCCACAATCATACTTTCACTAATCTTACCCAAACCAACCATACAAAAAACCGGCACCGACACTGAAACAATACGGGTTTCACGGTTACGGGTCACAACCAAACGCGTTTGTTGAATACTCGTCCCAACATTCCTCGTTTCCATTTAACCACCAAGACTACGTCTCACAAACCCAAATGGGTGATTCTTCATCACAACCACGTAAGGATCCAGCCATGTCTCCGATTAATGCATTTCCGATCGAAGAGTTGTACTCGCCTCAATTTTTGGACTCTTTTCAAGATAACACCGGTTATTGGAAAGAACCCAATCCTCACGAATCTCCGGTTGAACAAGTCGCGACCTCACCAACGAAAAAGAAGAAGGCGACCCGTAACCGCCAAAAGAGGACGATTCAAAGCGATGATGCACCCCGGTAAAATCCGTGGACAACAGAGGAAGAAATTGCATTGTCTAAAGGTTGGTTTTCCATTTCTGAAAGCAGCAAGCATGGTAACTTGAGGAGGCAAGCTGGATTTTGGTGTGAGGTTTTGCAGTACATAGAGAGCAAAACAAAGCAGTACGGTCGTCGAACATACGATATGGTGTGCGGAAAATAGAAAACGATGCGCCCGTTCGTGATTTGGTTTTGTGGAATTTGCAATAACGTCATGCGTATGGCGCAGAAGAGTGGAGCCAAAGACGAATATTGCATTCAAATGGCAATGGTTCACAGAGTTTGGGGGTAGCTAGAGACAAAAGTCATCTGGTTCTAGTTCGTTCAACACAGAGTCTGGGGAATCTAGTATTAATCTGAATACTAATGTTGGCGACAACAATGAAGATGAGGTACAGAAAATTCGACGACCAGAGGGCAGGGACAAAGCAAGAGATGCTGGGAAAATAAAGGGTCGAAATCGCCGGGCTCATTATATGTGAATGAAGATGCATTGTCTAGGTTGATGGTAACCGAGATGACAGCTCAGGAGAAAGAACAACGCGAAATTTTTTTAGAGATCAAAAGAAGGGAGGTGAAATGTCGTGAACGAGAGGCTGTAACTCAAGAGTGTCGACAAGAACAAGAAGACACGGGGTTCTATCTCCAGCCATACGATCACTTGACCAGGGACCGGCGAAAGGCAATGGATGAAATAAAGGCCAAGATCAAGGCGAAGTATAATTTGCAGTATTAGTTTACGATTAAGTTTTTATTTATCTACGTATCGTATCGCTTTTATTTATCTATGTATCGTTCAAGTTTTTAATTTATGAATAAAAGTTTACGTTTACGTTTTTATTAATTTTGTACGTTTACGTTTACGCTTTTAGTTTATGAATGAAAGTAATTACATAAAAAATGGTGTGTAAGGTGAGTTTGGTATGTAAAGTGTTATTACGGTTGAAAGGTGAGTGGTAAAGTTGGAGAGAGAAAGCTGATGTGACGCTGACGTGTAAGGTGAGTGGTAATGAACCACTCCATCCGGCCTTAGTTATATCATCTATTAGTTGTGTACTTTATGTTGCAGGTGTAGGTTCAATTCTGTCCAAAACCGATAGGAAAACGTGATTCATCAAGGTTGAGATAATTTGAGTAACACTTTACTACTCGTAATATATATTTGGTGAGCATTTTTTTATTACACATTCTTTTTGGCAATAACAGATGACGATAATTTCAAATTGGAATAAACAATGACAAACTATCTAATATAAAAAGAGTTTGTTATATCCTCCTACATCATATTCTTAAATATTCTCATACACACACAATAATATTATATGTTTTTTCTCCACTAATGCTCTCTCTGCATCTAAACTGTCAATTCTGACACTTGTTAGGATCCTGTTAGTAGGAAGATAAGTAGGAATAACTAGTAGGAGGAAATATCATTTTCCATATAAAAATAGTATGGTGCTAGCGTGGTGTTGCGATAATATAAAGGAGGTAGCTTGTGTAACATCCGAGAATTTTTGAAATTTCGAATGACGATTTTACCCTTTGACTTTTTAGGTCTAACTTTACTTTTTGACTTTTGGTCTTTTATTGTCTCGTAAAAACAATTACCGCGTGACCGGTAAAATTTTCGAAACATATTTCAAATAATAAAGCATATTTATTATTATATTTCCCAAGTGGATGTTATTTTTAATTTATTTGGTTTGAAAACGAAAAAAAAAGATATATATTAATTAATAGTTGACGTATCAAAAACGAACCACTAAATCATGTTTTCACAACTCGGACTCTAAAGCAATTTGATGTAAAACGACATTCCTGACAACTTTT
>BQNB010193378.1:0-11540 GCA_026074375.1 Tanacetum coccineum
TTTTCACCAATTTCTATGGATGCGGCCATCGCTGAACAATGACATAGAAACTAGTAAAAGACGAAAACCAAGAACAGTGCTTCGGTAGCGTTTCGTTTATAGTGAGTAATCGGTATGAATATAGGTCTGATAACATGGTGTAAGGGTAACGAAAATAAGAACGTGAGTCAGTTTTAAAAGCCAAAAATCACCATCTTATGCATTTACATTCTCACTTCCTCATTCCATAGTTTCAAGCCGATGATGCATCCGCATAAGACTTACATAATGTTCTATCCAATTAACACTATCCTCCTTATACGATATCATAGTTATGAGTTAGAATTACTATCAAAACTGAGTTAAATAGTAGTTGTCTAAGCAGTCACTTTCTTAAACATCAATTTGAAATAAATCAACAACAAACATGCCTTGACCTGACTATTCGCCATGCCTTAGTTTCCTCTAACGCTTACACAAGGTTCAGTCAATTCATCCTACCATTTCTACAAAGTCAATTAGACTGTCTTTACAATTCTGTCAGACATTTTATCATCTTAGAATCAATCAGTCGCTAACAAATCTATATACACCACAAATCTATCACACATGTCCGAGACTGGACTTGAACCCACAACCATATGGTTGGGGACCACATTAGGTACAAGTCCTTTCGTACTTCAGTTGTAATTTACACAATTATACCTTTAATGTCAAACTTAGGTTTATGTTTCAACACAACATCAAAACTAACTTCAATAATAACACTAAACGGATGAGGTTTTCCTTGTTCATGTCACTTAGGAAGTATGTTTTTCATTACGTTTTGGCTAGTATCTGTGTAGATATATCATGTATGTTTGTATATAAAACAATTGTTGTTTGTTTTGTACAAATAAGCGTCAAAATCACACTTTTTATGAAAATATTGTTGAGTTAACTGAAAAAGCTACACCGCCGTAACTTTTTCAAGTAAGTTATGCTTCTGAATAAAGTTTGTTGCAAACAAACATTTACTAACTTAACACATTAAGTCGATTTCTCAACTAAACGGAACCTAAATCGCCTAGACGAAAACCACGCCTAATCATAATTCTATTATGCACGTGTTCCTATCAATCTAATAATCAAAACATGGGTTGACAAGATGAATGTTAGATTACGTATAATCAAGGCTTTAATTATAATTTGCAAGGGAGCATGTTATATAAGCCAACCCAAAGTCACACGGAAAGCGGTTCGCTTCTGTACGGGATCGCGAAATAGGAACGCGGTTCGCTAGGTCCCTAAAATTTGGTACGAATGGGGGTAGGCTCATTTCGGAACGCTACGGTTCGCTTCGGTTCGATGTACCATAAAATTTGATACAATGTACCCGATTTGGTACAATGTACCATATTAATAAGAATATTATATTTCTAAATTAGCATACATATAAGCCAAATATCCATATAATATATCAATACTCAAAAGATTGTTTAGGATAGATCTGTGAATGAGTGGATGTAATTATAGTTGAAGTAATGGTTTAAGTTTGGTTTAAGTTTAATATGAGTGGGTAAATAACTGTATCGGTTCACTTTGGTACGTCATACCACTTCACTTTGGTACGCCGTACCGATCTAATTTGGTACGTCGACCCAGTAGACTTCTGTATGCTGATTGATGTTGTTTGGGAAAACCGAATATAGCGATCCAGATCGTGATCCCGAGCGATCCGAGTCACGATCGTACCGCGTTTGGGTACGAACGATCTGAAACGCGAAACGCGGCCGAGTCAGCGTTTCCTGTGACTTTGAGCCAACCCCCTTAAAAAAGACACAATTTTTGGGCCTATCAAAAACCCCTTATATAAGCCCACTCAAATAAGCTCCCTCATGACTCGTATAAGTTAATAAGCCCAAAACAATCAGGTCATCTATCCTAGTCCTAATCTTCCACGTATTACCAAAACAACAAATAAAAATAACAAAGGGCTTATTGTAAATGGATCTTACTTGTCAGTTTTTTGAGTATGTATCATGTTAATAACTAGCTTTTTGAATTTTGTATTCTGATTCCCTAAAATACATCCCAAAAATACTTATTTGATACCCAAAAATATGTCAATCGGATACACAAAATAATTGAAATTCAAAAAGTTAGTTATTAAATAGTCTGATCATAACGATGTACATACACATACATGATATCTAGGGTGTGTTTGGCAAAAGTAGCAGTAGTAGCTGTTTTATCTATAAAAACGTTTGGTAACGTAGTTGTAGGTGTAGGTGTAATCATAATTCGTAAAATACCTCCTAAATGCTCAACGCTCCTAAATGCTACTTCATGGAGCATTAGGAAATGTGCATTCCAAAAAAATAGATAAAGCTGCTTGCTACTTATGAAAAACATTAAATATCACAGTGCTCAACGCTCACCGCTCATAAATGCTTCGTGCCAAACACACCCCTAAACAATCTAGTCATCTATCCTAAGCCAGCAACAACAACAATGCCTAATCCCACCTGAGGTAGGGCATGGGGAAGTGGGATGTGGACAGATCATACCCCTACGGGAAAAACCCGAGGGTAAAGAGACTGCTTCAAAAAAGACCTCCGCTAAATCAAATCATCTATCCTAAGTCCAATGTTCCAAAAACAAGAAACAAACATAAAAAAATAAAAAAAAGCAACCTTGGGATCTCCATCAAGAGAAACAACAGATTCATCCTTATACGTCAACTCGACATAACAAAACCCTAACAATTCATTACCATTGCATCAAATTCATCCTACCATTTACCACATAACAAAACCCTAACATATTCAATTTCAAAAAAACCACAAAATAATAGTAACAATAAATATAAGTTAGTAGCTTTTTCAATTATGTCTCTGCATAGTGATCCAGACACTTATCCAACATACAAAACAAACAAGTGTGTAATCTATATACACACATCATATATCTACAGAACACAGACACCGTAGCCGCATAAAACATCTAAAAATTCTACTCACTACCCTAATGCCAATACTCCAGGTATTCCCAAAACAAGAAATAAAAATAAGCTCATAAGCTCATGTCACGTGTTTGGATTTGCTTGTGTTTAATAAGCTTATAAGCTCAAATGTTTGGCATACGTTAGGTCGGTAAATGAAAAGATGAATGTTAGAATAGGTATAATCAAGGCTTTAATTATAATTTGTAATGGAGCGTGTTATATAAGCTTGGCCCTCTTAAAAAAGTCACAATATTCGGGCTTATCAAAAACCATTTATATAAACTCATAAGCCCACTCATATAATCTCATAAGCCCGTCATATAAGCTGAGCCAAACACCCCTGCTAAAGTACTAAACACATTTGTTTAAAACCTAAAAACCCTAAGTAATGTTATTGGACTAAAATACCTCTAAATATAAAAAAAATTCATGAAACATACATAAAAGATATTGCATATCGCTGCTATGCGCGGATAATTATAATAAAAAAGGTAACCTTGGGATCTACCATGTTTGGTTTTTAGATTAAGGGCTTATGGATGTATTTATAAGTCATAAGCCTTTGTAAGCCTGTCTATGGGCTTATGGGAGCTTATAGCTAGTCAAATTACTTAAATACCTTTCAAATATGTTAATTTAACTTCTTTACATTAATAAGGTTCAGTTGCAACTAATTCGCCAAACAGCTTTATAAAAATATAAGCTTGGGTTTTCGGCTTATAATATAAGGTCTAGCTCATTGCGCCAAACATACTCTAAACAGTCGACGTTATATACAACTAAAAAACGATAAGTAAACAAGCAATTATCTCGGAAAAAAAAGGTAACCTTGGGATCTCCATCGAGAGAAACAACAGATCCATCCTTATAAGTCAAGACACTCCTTCTATTCTTGGGATTAAACCTTATTGGAACACCTCTAGTCTTTTCACTTTTATTAAAAGCATAAAGAGATTTAAGACCATATTTATTAAGAATGTCACCAACTTTAAGCTGGTCTCGTTCCCAGCCGCTTAAAGACGAGGTGAATATGTCTATTGGGCCTTTGCCTGATTTGTATAAGTGGATCATGATTTTTGGTACTTTTGTTATAACTCATTTTGTTCTTGGTGATGAGGAGGATTGTTGTTTTTGTGAGATGAGTGGTTGGGTTTCTTCTGCTTCTGTTATTTCGACCATGATTTTGTTGTGGTTGTGAATTATGATTGCTTGGCTGGTAAGGTAAGGGGTGTGTGACAGACTAACGACAGTTATGATGGTTTGAGGAAGGGGAAGACTTTTTATTGTTGCTTGGTGTAGTGGGCGTTCGGTTGTCTATCAATTAGTGGAGTGGAGTCGAGTTTGATATGAATAATGGACTCTTAGAGTTTAGATAGCTCAATAGAATCGAGAAATCGGATTTATATTTCGGTCGAGTTTTTAGTTCGTCCTTTCTATTATATTAGGTTTTTAGATAGGTCTGGTCTGATGGTTTTGAGCAAAACCGGTTATTATGTTTTGTTGAATTAGATCGAACCGACTAGGACTTTAAAATTATGCATGTATTCTTGTTTGATTTTTCGTAAATGCACCTAATAACTTTGTTTTTTGGCTACCATATGTTATCATCACCCTCACCCAAAACACTAATAACTAGGGGTGATCACGGTTCGAAAATAGAACCGGGCCGACCAAAACCGAACCAGACCAAAACTGACTTTGTCCAAAACACCAGACCGGTCTTTGGTCTGGTCCGGTCTAACAAGGCATAATTGCTGGTTTTTTTGTAAGACCGAACTGGACCGGATCTAAGACCGAAAATAAGTAAAAGGATAGACCGAGGACCAGACCGAAATAGGTTCGGTCCGATCCGATCGGTCTAGTTTAGTCCGTTTTGCTCACCCCTACTAACAACATGATTTATGATTGATAAAAAGGAAAAAAATGCATCTATTAAGCAAAAGAATACTCTTTAAGATCACCTTCGATGCAGGGTCGACCCTGGCTATGGGAGCGCTGGCCACGACCCAAGGAATCAAGCAACTACAGGGCATCAAATTTTTTGATGTTCTAAATCGGTTTTAAATAATAAAGATGATGTTGTGATGATCAAACACACCACTAACATGTTCTAGTGTGTTATTTACAGAGGAGTCTTGTAGGGGTGTGCAATAAGTGTCGTCGCACAAACTTCAATTTTAAAAGGGCCACGTTTTTATTAACTTTGCCCATAAATACGTATAATATTAAACATATATGATTCATATAATTTAAGTTAATATGTAATTTTTCTTTTATTTAAAAAAATATAATAGTGTCTCTTTTTGTTATTGCCTAGGACCACCAAAGACCATGAGAAAACCTTAATTATTTATCTAAACGAGGGCATTTATATATAACTTCTCACTCAATGCAGCAATAAACTCATAATAGGCCTTGCTGAATGTTATCATCTACGAAGAGTTAATGCATATGATAATAGATCATCAAAGGGGCAAAAGCCTATGTTCAAGAAGTTAGAATGTAAACAAAATGTCAGTGAATTTTAGAGGAGAACTTTAATGCACTTTTCAATTAAAAAAGACTAAGATATACACCCTTTTAGAAGATTATTGAAAAGATGGTGTGATGTTTACACAATAATTCCACGTCCACGTTACATCACCTTTTCCTCACAATCTTTTCATCACATTTACCTTTGTAATAGTCACCACATCCTTGCCATCTACTAACGACAAGAAGTGAAGTGGCTGAAACCAAACTGTTACTTCCGTGACACATCACCGTTTCCTCCTTTCATTTCTCTTTCACTCGCTCATTTAAAAACACCCTTCCAGTAACTCAAGCCAAACTGTCACCTCTGCAACACATCACTATAGTTCTTTTTTTCACATTTCTTTTTTAGTTAATTATGTCCAAGATTTTAATTTTTTATAAATATTTCAATAAAGATAACATCAATAAAATCACAATCAAATTATACACACCTTTTGATATCTTAAAAATGGAGCATGGATGAAAGCTATTACGTTTTTGTGAAACATATTTTTACAGTCATATTCATGTTTGTTTTAAAAAAATGTAGTGTTAGGTTTTTAGTACACATGATACGTTGTTTTGACAATTTTTACAATTGTTAAAGTTTGTTTTGTGTTTTCAACATATCAATTAATGCATACTAATAACAATATTTTATTAGCTAAGTCATTCGTGATTAGATATGGATTGACATTATCCTTTGTCATGAGATAATTGATTCTCTTAGTTGTATGCATTAATTATGATTATGGGCCTATCACATTATAGTCGGTAGTTTCCTTGGATAGTCCCAGGACTCGTGTGTATATATAGTTGGCTTGTGAATAAAGATCATGGGGAATTCTCCTTTTAATATGGTATCGAGCTAGAAAGATCCTTAAAACACCAATTTTTCACCTCATGACAATATAGTTGTCCTCCGGTCATCGGCAACTCGCCGATGATTCGGAGGGATCCCAAACACGTTTATTTTATTTTCCGTTTTTGTCTCTAAATAATCAGCTCGTATGAGCTTTATGTGTGTGTTGTGAGATGGTGTGTTGTTCTTATCTCAATATGTGTGCATGCTTCTCTTTGGTTAAGCTTATTACTAAAGTGAATCCAATCAACGAGATGGACAGGAATCTGTCGTATTTTGTTGATATAGCCATCAATCATCAAACTTTGTCTTTTAATCTTTGTTTTAGCAGCGAAGATCCTTGTAGCTTTTGAAAATATTTGGTCAAAATTTGCGCTCCTACCTAAAGGCAAAAAGGCATGACGTAAAAATAAACGTCACGCAAAGGAGAAAGCTGCAAGCAATAAACCACTATGCCTCACAATACAATTATGCTTCCATTCAACAAACAACAAAGAAGATGAAGAAACCACCGGAGATCATTGTATTTTTCAAAAATAGTTGGTCAAAAATTTGCACACCTATTAAGGCAATGCAAGCCACGCAAAGGGGGATGTCGCAAGCAGCAAAACAACTATGCCGACAAAATACAATTATTCTTATGTCTCAACAAATAACAAAGAAGATGATAAAAGAAGAAGCGCTTTTCAACTTATATTCCAGTTTGTCCATCGAGAAGCCTCCCGTTCAAACTGTGAGGGAGTATTAGCTGAGTCATTTGTGATTAGATATGGATTGACATTATCCTTTATCATGAGATAATTAATTCTCTTAGCCGTATACATTAATTGTGATTATGGGCCTATCCCATTATAGTCGGTAGTTACCTTGGATAATCCCAAGACTTATGTGTATATAAAGTTGGCTTGCGAATGAATAAAGATCATGGGTGATGACATCAAATAACGTCACTTTATTATATCATTTATCCCATCTATTTTACCCACTTTTATATAATTATTGCATGATTTGGTACTTAATTGCTTTAAAGTTAATAAATGCAGTAATTCGAGAGTGTTTTGTGAAGAAAAGCTAAAAGGTGCATAATTTGGAGCTAAAACGAAGACATTTGAAGATTGCTAATTTCTGACACATACGCCGTATCCAAAAAAAGAGATATGACGTATCAGCGCCAAGACTTCACAAGAAAGCGCGTTTGACCAATTCCCAATATGGCGTATCTCTTCTGCAATCTTACGACGTATCCATGAAGATAACTATTCGAAGATATAGTAAATAAAGTAAATTGGGAATATATCACTGATTGATTGAGAACGTAGCACACACTCTAAGGAATCCAACCTTATACGTCGTATTGACCTAGCCAGATACGGCGTATCGAGTCTTTTTTGGACACTATAAATAGAAGACTGATAAATGCTTAATTGTATCTATTAATTACCCGGGATTTTGCCAAATAAAAGCCAAGAAAATGCCAAAAGGATAGAAAAATGTGTGCTTTTGTGTCTGTTGTGCAGGAAAGGATAATAAAGACAAAAGTGAGCAAAATCAGTTAAAACCAACAAAGAAACAGAAAAGACAAGACAAGTGAAGACAAGAGGAAAATTACTAAAGCCGGATTAGCCCGACAACAAAGAAAGTCAAAACCCAAATGAAAGTCAAAGGATTAATAATGTCAAGTTTCAAGATTACAAGGGCTCATTTGGATGATTAAAAAGTCAAAGGGTAAAAAATTGCAAAAGATGGAAGTTGGTTATTAAGAGAAATTAAAGGTTATTAACAACAAGGGCTAGATCTGTCAACTATGAAACTTCTTTTACACTACATCTTGAAGAAGTGAAACACAAGGGCTGTTTATGCATATAGCCTAAAGATTCAAACATAGCGCGGCTTAATCTTTCTCTATAACCGCCTCCCAACAAACTTTCCCGCCCAAAACGCAAACAAAACCCAACTTGCTAAAACCAGCTTCCCCGTTCTTCCTCATTCACCTCACCTCGTATTAAAGCATCTCCACATCACTACGCACACGTGTCAAGCTCTAATTGGCCCGAACACCTCATGATTTGGATCCAACGGCTTATATTCAAAGAAGAAAGGATCAAGGGCTCGGATTAACTAAGATTCTCATCCTCTCATCATCATCTCTCTATAAATATAAGCTCAAGCCTTCAGAATGAGAGTTAGTTAGTTAGTAGTTAGAGTTTTAGTTTAGTAAAAATTTGTAATTTTCTCTTTTAAAAATTCGTTTTACTGTTCATCGTTTTTCAATTAAGCTCTTAAACCTTTAAATTCAGTTGTACTACTTGTATCTTCATTTGTACTCTTCATTCCTAAGCAATAAAACTATTTGAGTGGATTTCATTTTAAAGTTTTCGAGTTTTAAGCTGTTTATAGCTATTAAGCATGTAATAAGCTCAACATAGCTTATTTTGTTTTCTCATGTTCTAAAATTGTTCAAAAATTGTTAGAAGCTTTCTTAATACTGATTTCATCTACCTAAGTTCAAAAATGTTCATTTGAGTTCAATTTTGAAGCATTAAGGAAGAATAAGCTACATTCAGCTTAATAAGCTTAAAGCTTATTGGTTTAGAGGCTAGGAGCCATATAGGTTTATGTTTTAAGGTCACTCACTCAGAAAGAGTGACCTTGGTTCTGAGACTACAATAATCTCAGGTTTCATATTCTTAAAATCATTTCAGCTTATTCATTTAGCTTATTTCTTTGATTTTCTATGTGCTTTATTCTTTTCAAATTAGCTTAGTTAATATAGATATGCAAATGTTTAAGCTAGTTGTAGTTAAAATCCATTAAGTACTCATTTTCTTAAAAACTGTCATTTAGTAATAAGTAGCTAGGAGAGTAACTAGCTTATTCCTATTAATAAGCTATAGGTTTTAGTTCTTAAATAGCTTAAATAGGTTAGTTTAAGTTAGAGTGGATATAAGGATTTTACAGTTTTAGTTTTAAAATAGATTTTAATTAGAATTCATTTTAGACAGAATTAGTTAAAGCAGTGTTTGGATTAAGGTGTATTTGAGCTTTAGAGTCAACATTTTCCTGTCAAAACTTTTGATATAGTTGAGTTTGACAACATGTTCAAGTTTTAAACAGGATTTAAAATTTAGTTTGTAGAATTTAAAAATTTATAGCTTAAATAGTCCTTTCTAGCACCAGGGCACTTTAAGTTTTTTTTAAGTGTTGTAGATTTAAGGTGTTTTATTCATTCTGTTGATCACACTTGGTTAATGCAGAGTTAAATACATATAGGAAGTTAGTTTAAAGAGTTCTAAACAATAGTTCTTAGCCTGCACTTTAGCTTGTACCAAGTACATCAGCATAAATAGTAAGTAACTTAGTTACTACTGTCTGCTGTTGATATTCACTTTTCTAGCTATTCTTTAGCTTTTAAAAATTAGGAATTAGAGTTCAGTATTAGACACCTTTATAGTACTCTATTAGTTTTACATAAATCAACTCTCAATTTTCATTTTCAAGCTTTTTAGATTAGCTTAAAATCTCTTGCAAAAGTAGTATAGCAGTAGCTTAGAGTTTTAGCTTAATTTCTTTTTGATTTCTGAGAACCAGTGGTTTCTATCAAATTCCTTATATCTAGTTTTATTCAAAGTTCATAGGATAGCTTATTTCTAAAGTTTTAGTTTCTAAGATTTAGTTTTGAGCATTTTAGCTTATAAGGATTAGCTTAATTCCATTTTAAGCCTGAACCTTTCACTTTTCAATAGCAAATCTCTTGTTAATCTTGTTAACTTTTAGCTTAAGTCTTTTCAGATATATCTAGAACACATCTTAAGCTTCTTATAAGTTCTTTTGGCTTTCATTTTCATTGAGAATTAAGCTAGATATAAGCCAAAGATTGAAAAAGCTAGTAAACCTTTAGTTTCTGTTGTGCAGAACAAAATGCTTATTTTCTAGCTTATTCTGTTGTTAAAAGTAGATAGTGCCTTTGTTAAAGTTGTTGTGTATAAGCTCATTAACAACTTTGTAGTTTTAAGTTTTTGCTTATTTCCACTTTTTAGATAATCCAAAATAAGTCATATCGTAGGGTCTGTTTTGTAATTTTTCAATAGTTCAAGGTTACCCGTTTTAACTAGAGTGTAAATTCATCACAGTTACCCCGCCTACCATTTTCTTTCTTTTCTTACATTTTCTACCCTGTCTTTTGGAAAAATAAAATAGTTTTATTATTTTTGGATTTAGCTTTTATAAAATTAGGTTTAGGTTTTTAATTGACAAAATTAGTGTACAATTGGTTTATAAAAATTAGGGTTTTTTGTGCCATTCAATTTCTGCACATTTTTAGTTGATAAAAAACATTTTTCTTTATTTTTCCAGTTTAATTTGTAATTTTTAGGAATTTAAATAGATTTTTAGTAATTACTTTTTCTTAAATAAATCATAGAAAATAGAAAAATAGTTGAAAATTTTTAATTCTTTTTGTGAAAATTTTCTTTTTAATTCTAGTATTTTTGAAAAATAAAAGTAGAATTTTAGTGTTAATTTTTAGAAAAAGTTTATTTTTAGTAATTCATTTTTCTTTAAAAATTCATAAAAAATTCAAAAATAGTTGAAAAATTCTAATTCTTTTTCCTAAAATTTTCTTTTTAAATTTGTGATTTTTAGGTAAAAAGTTTGTTAAAAGTAGTGCCTTAGATTTTAAATTTCAGTTTTAGCTCACGTTTTTACTTTTCGTGCATTTAAATTTCGTGTTAGTTAATTGTTTTTAGTTCATGCTATTATATTTGTAGTATAATCAAAAGTTCAAAAATCCTTTATCATTCTTAACTCGAATCCGAATTATTCCTAAATCTCAATTCACGACTTCGTTGGGACACGACCCGAGGAGTACAATACTTCCCGGATAAAAATATACATATTGTGTTTTCTTTAGTGAGATTTTTACCTTATATTTCTCTTGTTTGAGAAGTATTTTGGGAAGAATTTTCACGGGATTAATACTATATATATATAAATTTGTTACTACCACTCATTATTCAAGATTTGAAGATGGGTTATCGTTTATGGTTTATTCCTATTGTGATTGGGTTTATTCGTTCGTGATTTTGGGTTATCATTTGTTGATTTTGGGATTAAAGTTCAAGACTTTATTCTCCTTTCTTTTTCAATCAAGTAAGTATCATCATTTCCTTCATTTGTGTAAACTTCTACATAAATCTTTCT
>BQNB010193379.1:0-11540 GCA_026074375.1 Tanacetum coccineum
AATTGTTGCATCTCCTGATGCCTTGAAATTTGGGGATAAGTAGATCAGCTGGAATGATTTGTTGAGCCATGTGGAATACTGTATGATGACATAGTGATTAGTGAAATGATATAAAGTTTATGCAATACACATTTATATAACATTTTTGTCTCTTTCCACTTTGTCTATTTTTATTTGCTCTGGCAATTCTTTTTTAGCATATTCTGATCATTTTCTTTCTCATGTGCTAATTCTTGCTTTTTTGGGCACATGCCATACGCTTTATTCGTCTTTTTCTTTAGATCTTATTTTTGTATGCTTTGGCATTTCTTTTTCGAGCATACTTAGATTTGCTTTTTGCGTATGGATTTTATCTCTCTTTCTATTTTGAATTTCCTCACCAAAAAGAATTTGTGAAATGATACTCTTTCAAGAATAATAAAGATATACTCTGATTTTGAAAATACCAATTTGGTAAAAACACAAGTTGTGACAACTATTTGATGTTTAAGAAATCCAAGAGTATAACTTTATATTCTAAAAAAACTTTTTAGTAAAAGAGTATCACTTTTTGACACAAAGATACGGCTTTTGGATAGAAATTGATATTATATTTCCAAAATCACAAGTTTTTCAAAGATTTTTGAAAACTATGATTATACAACCAAACTAATGTAACAACAAATTGGATGGTCACTAAGCCACTCACTTCTCATTCTGTTCAGTGCAGAAAACAGTCGAAACCGGACATGACTTAAACCATTTACCCAATTGAGTACAATAGATAGTCATAAATTACTTTGAAAAGTTTTTGAAACAATCTTTTCAAAACTTTGAAATTTGCCTTTATTAAGACATAAGAAACTTATGATCACAGAAAATTGAATCACCATACTTAAGTATTTTTCTCAAATTATTCGAATCATTGATCACTGAAATGAAAAATTTAGCTATGTAAAACATATTCTTATATATGATTATTTAGATGGTCAGTAGATTGCTCAATCCTCATCCTGTTAATTTCAGGAAACGGTCAAAACCGGACACAATCTTCACCATTTGGCCCATTTATCAATATAGAAATATGATTTATAACTACATTTATCATTGGTTTTCATAAAATGCCATTTTGTTTAACATTTAAGCCCATTTTGAGTATTCATAAAAATTTAGCCCATTAAGATTGTTTTCTGAAACCCAAGCTAAAAGCCCAAGTTTGCCTTACGAACCCCATTTATTAGCCCATATAAAACTTATCAAAGAAAAATGATAAACTAAAAGATTTGTTTTCTTTCAGCTTATTTTATCATTTATTCACAATATAAGACTGTTCTTATGTCTGAAAGCAATATTTCAAGTTTACAAAACCTTTCAAGGTTACGAAACCTCATGATCTTAGTCCACAAATGATATTTTCAGTAATCAATCCATTTCAATCATGTCTTATGATACTTATCAATGTTTTGCCTTAATCTATTTCACTATCCAAACACTTTCATTTTTTTTACGAAACCCTAGATCTATACGAAACCTATATTAACAATTAATAATAGCAATTAATCACAAAGGAAATTAAAATAGATCATGTTTCTTACGTTTTCTATCACTGAGAACTGTCAAAACGATTTGGATCATTGTTTTCTAAGTTACGAAAGCTCAGACGTTTACAAAGGATTTACGAAACCTTTTACTATGTGAATACAAATGTGATAGGTTACGTATGACCCTGTTTCTTTTATACTTCCGAAAATAACTTTGCGTTTTGACATTTTTAGTCCCTCAAGTTACTTTCGTAAACCTTTTTAGTCCATACAAAATTATCTTTTGGCTTTGACATTTTTAGTCCATTTTCTTTTTTTCGTAAACAATAATAACCCGTACGAAACTATCTTTTACATTTTGCACTTTCAGTCGTTATATTTACTTTCGTAAGCCTTTTAATATCTAAAAAATTTCATAACCCCCCCCCCACCCCTTGGAGTTAGACCTATTTACACAACAAACCTTTTTGAATTATTTTTCAGTTAAGTTCCTGTTTTTCTAAAAAATTTATAACTCCCCCTTGAACAAATATCCATTTGAATATATTCCTTTTGATAAAATTTTGTTCAACAAGAAGTTATTTTTGCTTTTGAGAACACATTTTTATTTTCTGATGATGAATTGACTTTTAAAATTTTTTATAACTCCCCCCTCAATAAGATATCTAATTAAAGAACTTATCGAGAGATAGTTAATTTTTTCAGTTTTGAATATTCTTGAGAAGATTTTGAAAATCAAGAAATTCATAACTCCCCTCGAATAAATGTCTAATTAAAGAACTCATTTAAGAGATTGTTACTTTTTGCTATTTTACACACTTGAATTTTTAAAAAATTGATGATTCTTGAAAGATATTTTTTAGGAAATCCTCATTTTGTGAATAGATCTCGATTACAAACCACATATTTTAGCTGTGAAAAATCATTTTATGAATGATTTACTCCTCTCAGTTCATGATACATTGATTTGGCGTTTAAAGAACCACTTTTAAGAAATACAATATCATGAAACTTATAGACACGGAGAAGATATGTGGTTGTATCTTTAAGTTAATTTTTTTTATTTGTTGTTTTTAATTTTTCAATTTTGTATTTTGTTTTGAAATGTATTTACAAAAGTTTTGATGTATGATCTTTTATTCAAGAATATAACTTTGCCAGACGTTCCGACTCAGTTGAAGTCATACATCGCATACCAATCATGTGAACTAAATACTCAAACCTTTCTTTTAGAAGGGATTTTGTAAAAAAATCAGCAAGTTGGTACTCTGTCCCGACAAAGTAAAGTTCAATGGTACCTTTTTCAACATGCTCTTTGATAAAATGATAACGGATGTTAATGTGTTTTGTACGTGAATGTTGTACCGGATTGCAAGATATGGCAATTGCACTCTTTGAGTCAAAGTACATTGGAATCTTGTTGTACCAAAATCCATAATCTAGCAGTTGCGTCCTCATCCAAATGACTTGAGCGTAACATGCAGATAAAGATACGTACTCAGCTTTCGGAGTTGATATTGTTGTACAATCCTGCTTTTTGGACGACCAGCTGACTAGCTTATCTCCCAGAAACTGAATTCCTCTATATGTGCTTTTATAATCATCAAGGCACCCTGCTAAATCTGCATCTGAATATGCAATTAGCTCAAATCCAGAATCCTTCGAGCACCACAATCCCTTGTTAATGGATTGTCTAAGGTACCGAAAGATCCTTTTGACCTCTTTGAGGTGTTTCTCGGTTGGGCGTGCTTGATAACGTGCACATACAAATGTTACAAATGCAATATCTGGTCAACTTACAGTGAGATACATGAGTCCTCCAATCATACTATGGTATTTAGTTTGATCAGTACCCTGTAAATCTGCATCGATTTTGGAAGTAGCCATTGGTGTTGTATTAGTATCACATTTTTGCATCCCGTGTTTTCTAAGAAGTTTCATTATGTATTGTAATTGGTTTATGAAGATTCCACGGGAAAATTGATAAATCTAAAGTCCGAGAAAGAACTTCATCTCACCTATCATTGACATTTCAAAATTATCTTTCATTAGTTTTGCAAATCTGTTTGAGAAAACTGGATTTGTGGAACCAAAAATAATTTCATCGACATATATTTGAACTAATAAAATGTCATCCTCGTGTCTTCGTGTGAACAGTGTTGGGTCAACAATACCTTTTGTGAAATGATGTTCAATCAAGAAGTAAGAAAGCTTGTCATACCATGCTTGAGGAGCTTGTTTGAGACCGTATAGAGCTTTCTTAAGACGATAAACATGGTTAGGGAAGTTTGTATCTATAAATCCGTCAGGCTGACTTACAAAAACTTCTTCTTTTAATGAACCATTTAGGAATGCAGTCTTCACATCCATCTAGTATATTGGAAAGTTCTTGTGAGCCGCGTAAGCCATAAACATGTGAATAGCTTCTAGTCTTGCTACTGGAGCAAATGACTCCTCAAAATCTATTCCTTCTTGTTAACTATAACCTTTTGCAACGAGACGAGATTTGTTTTGAATAATCGTGTTTTCGGCATCTGTCTTGTTTTTCCAAAGCCATTTTACCTTTTGTTAGTCTGCCTTCAGGTAATAGAACAAGTTCCCATACATCTAATCATTTGAACTGATTAAGTTCATCTTGCATGGATTCAATCCAGCTATGATCAAGCATAGCTTTCTTGATGTTTTTAGGTTCAGTAAGATTCACTGTGAGTGCGTACATACACACAAGATGCTATTTGGAGTCTATGTGCTATGTGACTTCAATGATTTCAAGACTTATCTTATATTCATGCCCGTTGTCGTTTGTCAAAACTAATTTTGCTACTGCTACAATTTACTTATGCTTTCGCAACTCCTTTAATTATATTTGAACGGTTTGTAAGACTATTTATTTTAAATCAATGCAACGAGTATGATTGTTTTTAAAACGTCCAATTAGTGGTCGTTCCCTTGATCTTGTGTGATGAATATTATGACGTCACGCCACCTGGGACAAGTATTTCTTTTTTTTCTTTGTCCAAGCCCCGTTTGGGGGTGTGAAAAATGTTGTACCGGATTGCAAGATTTGGCAATTGCACTCTTCGAATCACAGTACATTGGAATCTTGTTGTACCGAAATCCATAATCTAGCAGTTTTGTTCTCATCCAAATAACTTGAGCGCAGCATGCAGACAACGATACGTACTCAGCTTCCACAATTGATATTTCTATACAATTTTGCTTTTTAGACGACCAACTGACTAGCTTATCTCCCAAAAACTGAATTCCTCCAGATGTACTTTTATAATCAGCAAGACACCCTGCCAAATCTGCATTTGAATATGCAATTAGCTCAAATCCATAATCCTTCAAGTACCACAATCCCTTCTTAATGGATTGTCTAATGTACCAAAAGATCCTTTTGACCTCTTTAAGGTTTTTCTCGGTTGGGCGTGCCTGATAACGTGCACTTACAAATGTTGCAAATGTAATATATGGTCGACTTGCAGTGAGATACGTGAGTCCTCTAATCATACTACGGTAGTTAGTTTGATCAGTTGGAGTACCTTATAAATCTGCATCGATTTTGGCAGTAGCCATTGGTGTCGGAACATTATCACATTTTCCATCTCTTGTTTTCTAAGAAGCTCCATTGTGTATTGTGATTGGTTTATGAAGATTCCACGAGGGGATTGATGAATCTGAAGTCCGAAGAGGAATAGAAATTCATCTCACCCTATCAATTGAATTTCATATTATCTTTCATTAGTTTTGCAAATCTGTTTGAGAAAACATGATTTTTGAAACAAAAAATAATGTCATCGACATATATTTGAACTAATAAAATGTCATCCCCGTGTCTTCATGTAAACAGTGTTGGGTCAACAATACCTTTTGTGAAATGATGTTCAATCAAGAAGGAAGAAATCTTATCATACCATGCTCGAGGAGCTTGTTGAGACTGTACAGAGCTTTCTTAAGACGATAAACGTGGTTAGGAAAGTCTGGATCTATAAATCCGTTGGGCTGACTTACAAAAAAAACTTCTTTTAATGGACCGTTTAGGAATGCATTCTTCACATCCATCTGGTATATTGGAAAGTTCTTGTGAGCCGCGTAAGCCACAAACATGCGAACAGATTCTAGTCTTGCTACTGGAGCAAATAATTTCTCAAAATTGATTCCTTCTTGTTGATTGTAACCCTTTGCAACAAGACGAGATTTGTTCTAAATAACCGTGTTTTTAGCATCCGTCTTGTTTTTCCAAAGCCATTTTACCTTGATTGCATATCTGCCTTCAGGTAATGGAACAAGTTCCCACACATCTAATCGTTTGAACTGATTAAGTTCATCTTGCATGGATTCGATCCAGCTATGATCAAGCATAGCTTCCTTGATGTTTTTAGGTTTAGTAAGACTCACTGTGAGTGCGTACATACACAACTCTACATTAGTTCAGAGTCGATTTCATGTTTGAACTGGCTTGGAAAGGTCACCAATTACTTGTTCAACTGGATGATTCTTAGTCTATTTATCAGTGTAGCGATGTTGTTGATGGAACTCGTGCATGTTTGACGGGTCCTGATAGTTTAAAGATGACTCAGCTTTTCCGAACTCAAGAATTTCAAAAGAATGCATGGTAGTATTCCCATCAAGTTTTGCAACGTCTTCTTGAATTCGTTCATCAACATGTTCATTCAAGACTGGAGTATTGGATTTAGTATTAACTGATTCTTGTGATGACGATACTATTTGAGGAGCTTCATCTTCTTTAACGATAATTGACGATGATAAAGAAGTGTCTTCGTTATCAAGAGTATTTGCAGCGGAATTATATGACACTTCGGGAGTACTCTTCGCATAGTATTCTTCATACAAAGGACCAATAAAATTATCCAAGCCTATTTTTGAAGGTACTGATTGTGAATCTTTCGATGAATCTTGAAAATTCGAACAGTTGAAACCGGGTCCTGAATTGTTACATTCAGAAGCCATAGCTGTGAGTTCATCAAATTTAGCATGTATCGTTTCTATGATCTTTTTAGTTCAACGGTTGTAGATATGAAAACCTCTTGATGACTCAGAATAACCAATAAAGATACCAATGTCAGCCTTTGGTTTCATTTTCCCAAGATCATCACGATCATTTGTTGGATAACAAAGAGATCCAAACACAAAAAAGTATTGATTATTGGGGTTTCTTCCTCGAATCAACTCATAAGGAGTTTTGCTATACCTTGTGTGTATAATAGATCGATTATGAGTAAAGCAAGCAGTAGCAATAGCTTCAGCCCAAAGAGATTCTGGAGTTTTTAAAAAGATGAGCATTGTTCGTACAGCCTCGACGAGTGTACAATTTCAACGTTCAACAACACCATTTTGTTGAGGCGTTCGAGCAATTGAAGTATTATAAACAATGCCTAACTTTGCATAAAACGACCGTAATTTCTCATTTTTGAACTCTGTTCCATTATCAGTTCAGATCTTCAGAATTTGAGCCTTAAGATTTCGGTGAACTCGATTAATGAAATAGCTGAGGCAACTCTTTTAAGTCTCACTTTACACAAAACTGCGTTAGCTGCTGAAGCACAAGAAAATGTTGCTAAAGTACAAGAGAATTTGGCGAAGGAAGAGATTGAAATGATGGTTGAAGGTGAAGAAGATGAAGAATCATATGCGAGTGAGTTTGTTGATTCTATGCTCAATGATGATGATGATGATTATGGTACTAGGATAGATCCCGAGAGTCATAAGGAAAACCCAAAAGTTGTTGTTGACGATGATGTTACTAAAAGGAAAGATGATGAGAAGGATGAAGATGAAGTGAAAGATGATGATGTTGAAAAGACGGATGATGCTGCTGAGGACAAAGACAATGATGATCATATTGATCATACATTGGTCGGAACTCATGCAATGGGTAGTATGGAGACTAGGAATGAGCAAATGCAGACACCAATTCCCACACTAACTAGATCCCATAGGAACGACTTATCTTCGGATAAGACAATTTCAAAGAAATTAACGGCTCCTGTATCACCAAAAACTGCTACTACATCTAAGACCAAAACCAAGAAAGGATTTACTTCCAACAAAACAAAGATTCTCCCATGAAGCATTGCTGGTATGTGCAGGCAACGAGGTCAAATTCGCCACCATATTAAAACTAAATTTGTGACTTATGAATTTTATAGGAAAGATTCGAGAAGTTCTTAATCATTTCAATAATGTTGTGCCTGAGATGACGTTTGCAAAGACTAATGTGATGATCAAAGAAGAGATGTCACATCTGGTTAATCTTGTGGTTAACAATTATCGTGAAGTTGATCCTATAAACGTACCAGCGTGATTTCTATAGAATTTGCCACTCATGGACCAAAAGTGATTAAAGAATTATTTCGAAAACATATGCAGAATACCACTCTCAATTTGTACCCTACAACAAGTTCATCAACTGCTGAAAAATAAACTGCTGATCTTCAACATCAGTTATATTTGAACATGAAGTCAAAGCCTCAAGATCAAGCAGGTGATCTAGAATTATGGGAAATTTTGAAAGCAAAGTTTGAAAAGCCATAACTTTTGGCATGTTACGATAAACATCATACGGATGCTGATCCTCTTGAAGGGGGAGAAACATAGCGAAAAGATATTTTGGAAACCGACAACAAATGAGAAGATAGGAATCTTTTGTGAATGGAAGACCAATTCTGCCGACGATGAAGCGTCTGTAATAATCAACCCTTAAGGAGAGATTGTTAGGTTTAAGAAAAGTGTTTATTATTAGATGAATTTGTCTTTCATTGTTTAGTTTAGTTTATAGTTTTATTAGTAATTATAATGTAATAAAGTCTAACTTGGTCAAAGTTAAGTAAAGTTGACCAAGATTTGACTTGAGATAGGAAAACAGAATAGGAACAACAATAAGTATAAATACCCATTTAGGAGGGGTCTTTATACAAGTCTTTACATTTTGTAAACTCACTTCTCCCACCTATTTCTATTTCCCCTTTGGAATGAAAACTTTGAAAATAATGAAAAATACTCTCTAGCTCCTCTCTTGTATTCTATAGCTTTCGTATGATATCTTCAATGCAAATATGACATATAATAGGGTTGCACCCCGCTCCAAACATCTCGCGCTACTAAACAAAATCTCGGTATCCTCCCTCAACCTCTTAACCTCACTGCCCAAGAGGTGTGGTGGAAGTGAAGACGTAGACGAGGGTTGATAAGTGTAAAATACACATATCCGTTAACACCAAAAATGACCCTAAATGACCAAAAACAGACTACAAATGGCAAAGATATGTTTGTTTTTGTGTTTTATGTGTGCATGTACGGATATATCAAAAATTACAAGATAACCGTCAAAAACGGGCATCCACGGACACGAGGAACGGAAGAGCACAAAAGAAGACAGAGATGCAAAGCCAAAAGCAGGAAAAGTCAAAAAGTCAAAGCTGTGGTCAACTCTTGGTCAATTCTCAGTCAATCAAAAGTCAAATTAAAAAGACAAAATCCCACAATTACCTTTTAAGTCCCTCAACTTTCCAAAAGTACATAAATGGTTACCTAACACTTAATTGGTCTTAAATCCTTAAATACTCTCCCGGATCCATAAGCCTATTAACCTTAGCCCATTTACCTTTCTTTTTAACAACTACAGGTGACCAATATGTTGCCATTTGTGAAAGTCCTTTTACATTACACTTTCATTTAACAAAAGACAAGGACTAAAGTTGCAAATTTCCAAAGTTTAAATCGTTTTTACCCCGTTTTCAGTTAAAACAAGCGCCAAAGGGTGTTACTGTTCACCTGACACTACAAATTCACCACCAAGGGTAAATTATGGGGCAAATGTCAATTAAGGGGTGATTTAGGCAATTCAATTGCTCACAAACATGATGGCAGGGTTAGATTTGTCAAAACAAGCACTCTAAGTGGCTCACTTAAGTCATCAAGCCTTGTGGATGTGAGGAAAAACATGGAAATGATTGGGTTTACACTATAATCGCTCACACAAGTAGCACAAGACGTCACATCAAAGGATTGCCAGCTTGGCAATCCGTGTGATTAGTGAAGTGATCAAACGGCTCAAAATGACTCTCAAATGATTGATGGAATGATTGGCTGAGATTGAGAGGAGCGTGACGCAAGCAAGGCCTAGAAGGATCTATGAGAGCCTATAAATAGAGCTCACTCTTACACACACACAGACATTCTTCTTTTCCTAGTCTAGTTTTAGATAATTTAGTGAATTTTAGCTTAATTTAGCTTAATGTAATTGTCCATTTCCGTTTTCAAGTATTGTACCCAAATTTCACTTAATGTAATCAAATTTAGTTAATGAAAAAGTTTCCTTCTCTTTTTAGCTTCTATTCTCATGTTAATGATTCATAAGCTCACAATAAGCTCATTTTAGCTCATCCAAGTCTATAAGCTTGGATTTGAGCTTATAAAGGTTTTAATCTACTTTAAACTTTAAAATCAGCTAATTACTTTTGATATTTGGACTTAAAAGCTCATGGAAGGGAGGCTAGCAAGGGATGAGCCTCCATGGACTTTACTGGCTTATTTTAAATAAGCCAGAGCTAGTAGATAAGCTCTAAAGAGCCTAATAGCTTCTGTTAAGCTGAAGCATCCTGTAAGTTTTCTATTTACTTCCTTGTCCTTTAATTTTAGCTTAAATATTGCTTATTAGTGTAGATTTGTTTAATAGCTTAATCTATTTGCTTATTAGTGCTTATTTACCTTATTCCTAGCTTATTAAATGTGTTTGTTTATCTGTTTTTAGCTTAAGTGTTTTAGAATTTAGTATTTCATAACTTGTCCATAAAAACCATAAAATCCAAAAATATAGTAGCATAGTTGTAGATCTTAAAACTTAGCTTAATCAGTTGTTGATTTATGCTTATTAGGGGTAATATAAGCTTTATGATATCTGGTATTTAGGTCTTATTCATTAGATTATCATTTTAGTTGCTTAATCAAATCTGTCAAGTAGTTTAAGGAGTGTTTGGCATAAGGCTTATTTGACCATCAAAAGTCAAAATGACCTGTGAAATTTGTTTGAGTTAGTTGTATTATCATTTTAAACCAATAGAAAAAGAAATTTCAGAAGTTAGTTTTCATTTTTAAAAAAGTTATGGCTTATTAAATCTATCTCAGCACCAGGGGAATTTTCATAGTGATTTCACTTGTGAAATTTTGAACCAAACCATACAAGGCTTGGTTCTTGCTTGTTTTGAGTTTCAACACACTCAACAAGAGTGTTAAGTGCAGGTTTAACCTCACTAGGTTACCCTGCACATTTGGTTTGGCTTTTGCCATTTGCATCAGCAGTACTAACAAGTAGTTAGTACTGCTGATCTTTTAGTCTCATTTAAGTTAGTAAATCTAGGATTTAGGTTCTTAAATTTTAGTAGCCTAAAGTTTAGTCATAGTTTAATATAGATTAAGTCTTATTTACTATTTTATAGCTTAATTGATTAGGGGCATTTAGCTTTAAAGTTTTCATAAAATCTAAAAAATCCAAAAACAGTAGGAATAGATTTAGTACCTTAGTTTTAAAATTTTACATTGTAGTATCTTATTTTCTTGTCTAAATTCATAGCTAATGAGTAGATAGATAAAATTCCAAGAGCTTAGCCTAAGTCTTAGATTAATGAGCTTTTTAGCTTAAATAGATTTTGTGCTTTTTGAGTTATAATCTGAGTTTGGCACTTTAATCATAAATTTCAATTGTCTCCTAGTATTTCCAGCTCAAATCTCTTTTCATAATTAGCTTGAGCACATCATAAGCTATTCAGAACACTTTTTGTTTTTTGATTTGAGCTTAAAATAAGCATTGTGCAAAGGTTTAAGTCCAAGTAAGCAAAATTGAGCTTAAAAGCTCACTTTCTGAACTGTCAACTTTATAAGCTGATATAAGCTTTAATTTTGAGTATGAGCTTATTGTGTCTTTATTAAAATTGTTCAAAAAAGAGTCCTTTTCAAGTTCTAGTATTTAGTTTTTGCAAAAAGTAAAAAATAAAAAAA
>BQNB010193381.1:0-11540 GCA_026074375.1 Tanacetum coccineum
ATAGTCTGTTGTATTTATACATCCAGGCTATCATCCTTTATAGGCTGCAAAGATCCATTCAGTAAAAGGAACCACAAGATTGAAACATGAAACCTTTGTAAATTAATCTTTTGTAAACTTCGGATGGTATTATCTTGTATCTTGTGCAATGTAAATAATTATGTCGCATTCCCATGTTTCCGCCGCTGACGGGGTGTAACAGTTGTCCTATGGAATAGGTGGAGTTGGGGGTTTAAAGGTGTAACATGAGGAGGCGAAGGACAAGATTGGTGTTCATGGTCTGGATCATGTTGTGGCGGATTTTGAGAAAACTACATTGCTATTTTATGCAGTTCGTGTCTTGGCAAGCCTGCAAAAAAAATATCAAAATCGACTGACATGTGAAAAAGAAATGAGGCAAACTTGCAAATGGAAAACTACATTGCTATTTTAAGCATAAACACTCGAATATAATATGAAAATTATGTCACAGACGCCGCTCAAAATGAAACATAGGAAAGGGGATTTGGGATTGCTTATTAAAACTGCTGACATGCTTATTGCGTTTTGATATGCCATATATGTATTTTGAGTGTGTTTGGTATTTGCTTACTCAAACTACTTATCTGATTTCATGCGAGTAAATAAGTTGTTTTGCAAAAGATTCATGCTAATATGTAATCTGTAACTTTGGATCTTGTTCCCCATTTTCTTGCTACCGCAAAAATTTGTTAAGGCCGTGTTTCGGGTTAGTTAGTCTTTCTGCTCAAAGTTGGTGTTTTTTAGTAATTGTATAATTTTGTGCAACAAAAAATTATTGTGCAATCCTTACTATTAATAGAAGTTACTGTAACAACAATGCTAGATGCCATAGTTATTCGCTCGATACGTATATTAGTATTATGTGTTTGACGTGTGTTAGCAACAAATTATTTCAACATCTATCATTGTGTCATTTTTTTGTATTACTCGCTTTCCTTAATGTGTATTAGTTATTTTAGTTGGTTCTTAATATTACATAAAACTACTGATTAATGTAGCGTCGGCTGCATTGCATTGGCTGCTAAGCATCATCTTAAATGTGATGTTATAGTTTTTGTAATTATATTTAGCACATGTATTACTTTAAAACAACTTTATGAAATGGACAAATATAGTGTTTTGGTCAACCTAATGTGACCTGACTATGATTTTACCCGTTTTGACCTGTCACCTCAATCTACATAGGGAGTGTTTGTTTAAGCTTATTTGGCCAACTTATGAGCTTATTAAACTTTTGAAAAGGTAACAAGCACACAATTTTAGGCTTATGAGCTTATACGCTTGAGCTTACAAACTCCGATAAACTATAACCGGGATAAGCTTATAAGCCTAAAATTGTGACCTTATTAGTTTTTCGAAAGCTCAAAAAGCCCGTAAGCTAAATAAGTTTAAACAAGCACCTCGGTAATAGATAAACAGTTTTTATAAGCAAAATACCTCGATTGTATAGTATTTGATGTTTATGATCTTACAAGTTGAAAAAATGAACAATCCCACACGCCATTGCAGCTTATATTCAATTCGAAACTACACATGCTTCGGATTAAGTTAAAGCTGTAATTCTATGTTTCTCGATGGATTTTTGCTGATTACAGGGGCGTTAGGAATTGCTTATAAAAGTAGGAGTTAAGTGCATTTTTGGTCCTTGTGGTTTGATGCGTTTTTCACTTTTGGTCCAAAATTCAAAAAAGTTTTGGTTTTGCTAAAAGACATAGTTTCGTTTCACTTTCAGTCCAATTCCATTAACCCTGTCAGTTTGACTGTATAAAATGACTGAAATACCCTCATTCTTATATTGTGAAGTTACAAAGCTGCCCTTTATTTATTATTATTATTATTATTATTATTATTATTATTATTATTATTTTTAGAGACGAGATACTAGCTGAGCTCCCACTCCTTTAGCTATGGCAAAGCTAATCTTATTAAAAATATGAACAGCAACACGTGCGTCAATGTCCTGAGTCACGGAGAACTTTCAGATCCGATTCAGCAAGGTCACCGCATCCTTCTCTAATTCCCCAAGCAAAGAAAATGAAAAGGGGAGAAAACCATATCCGATGTTTGAACACTTAGCCTCGTACTTGACACGTTTACGATGTGCTGCATCAATCACCGCATGACCGGGCACAAAATCAACCATACCAGTCTGCGCCAATATTATTATTTTTTGATAATAATGATAATATAATGATTAATTATTATGATTATTATCACACATCACACACGCCACTAATTAATTTTTAGATATAGTGGTTGATTTTTCAATCACTGAAAAAAGCGTATACAGATATAAAAAAAAGAGACAATATTATTCAAAGTCAACATATATATAGTACATTACAAAACTGGATGTGTTTAACACAACCTCAAAATTTTAGTCAAATAAAAAAAATCAAATCCACGTATTCATCATCCTTCCCAGAAACACCATCGAATACCTTCCCATCATAATAAAAAATCATCTTCACAAACCACCTAAATGCAATCCTTATACCTATAAACACTTTTATCTCCTCATCTTTTTATACATCTTCATAACCTCTTCCACTACCGCTATCAAACCCCCATCGCCACCACCACCAAACATATCACCACCACCATGAAACCGTCACCACCACTAGATCCGACAAGATTTGGTCAAGATCCGTCTAAACAACGGCTGTGGTGGTTTTGGTAGTTGTTTTTGGCAGATCCACCTCGACCAACATCACACCGCAACTGTCACTTGGTGTTAGAAGACCGACTATGGTGGTGGCCGGATTTGGTAAAGAGAGAAAAAGAGAGTGTGACTGTGTATTGTGTTTGGGATTCTAAGAAAAAAGATATAAAGGTGTATTGTGTGTTAGAAGGGTGTATGGCGGTTTGATGGCGCGATTAGTGTTTGATGATGGGTATGGTGTTTGGTGGCGGTTAAGTGAGAAGGCCGACGAGATTCTGACGACAGAGGTAGTTAGTGGGGGTGGTCTTTGAGTTTTTGTTTGTGTAAAGAGAAAGTGAAATATAATTGAGTGAAGAGAGAGATAAAGATAAAAGTATGTGTTTTTTATGTTAAAAGTGAAGAAAGAGATTAGATGAGGGAATGAATGGAGTGATTGTGTGAAATGACACAAATACCCTTATATTTAACAGTCAAACAAGTCAAACTGAAGGGGTCAACAGAGTTGGATTGAAAGTGGAACGAAACTATGCCTTTTAGACCAAAACCAAAACTTTTTTGAATTTTAGACCAAAAGTGAAAAACGCACCAAACCACAAGGACCAAAAATGCACTTAACTCTAAAAGTATCTTATCTATGCTTCGATGAAAACTAAGCTTCTAAAAGAGTGTTTGGAGTTTCTGTTTATTTGATACACTATTATTGAAATGCAGCTAACAAAATCTCTTAAATTAGCCAAGAGGTATACCTATTGTTAGTTCACTTTAGTTTTAACTTTTAAGTATTGAACTTCTATAGTATTGATGATTATCTATTAGTGTCTCAATATTACTAGATCTCAATAGTTACAAGACTTTGAATGAAAAAACACAAGTAATCAATAGCTTGGATATTGGGTATTTGGTAATTTCGTTCTTGCTTTTTTTGGTTTGTGGATGCTTTGAAACACTTTTTTCCTCTGGTTGAGTTCTTTTCTTGGTCTAAAAGATGCTTTGGCAACCATCATGTAGTACCAAACATTAAAAAGTTAAACTTTAGAACTAACTAATGTTCATCACGTGTTCATGCTTCTAAAGATATTTGCTTTAACTGAGCAAGCTTTAGATGATTTCGTTCAACTCCTAACATAAACTTTAAAACTTTAGTATTGCGACTTAAGATAAGAGCTTGCAGAAGTACTTGGTACATAAAAATAGACCATTTTTTTCAAAATAATATGCATTAGAGAATTTTTCTATGGGTTGAAATGTTAAATCACCTTTATGGGTTGTTCCTAAACTAAACCCCAAACATCTATTGATAGTGTAATGTCATAGCAAAAAGGACTGTGTATGTCCCCCATAGAGCTATATGAGTTCGTATGTGAATAAGAGGTACACGACCAGATAATAATGAATATAGAGAGATGCTTGAAATGTTCTTGTATGCATGTTGTTTATGATTATTTCATAACCAAACTTTAAATCCAGGATGTGAAACTGAGAAAACCTCGACTTCTAAAAAACATGCGTATAATAGTAATATCTGACTTCTAAAAACACGTGTGATGGATGGTTGTGAAACTCATAAAAAAAGTCGATTGTTTGGAATGAGACATAGGGCTTGCTAATTTAGACATGCTGATATGTTAACAATGTGTTGAAAATTTAATAACGTGTTTAAAATAATACATGCTAGCATGTGAATATATCCTCGGTATCCATATATATCGTTTTATACTTTGAGGAGTTTTACATATTGCTTAGTTTTCATATATTTACTCATTATATTTTAATGGTTTCCTTTTCATTCTCTCGAATTAACAAAATCATGTTATCATGTAGCAAAATGGCTGGCCATTTATTGTAGGGGTTGTAAAGTAATAACATATTAATCTACATTTGATGATTGATAAATAAGAATGGACACAATATGTGTATACAAGACATGGTTGTGACACTGCAGTAGTTGTCGATATACTTACTCAACGTGCCGCATCATAGCTTACTCTGATTGAAACAATACAGGTAAGAAAACATCATCAAAGGCAGTTGTCGATATACACTTTGAAGTTAGATCTCTCTGATTCAACTAAAAATAAGCAGGTAACAAAACATAATCTATTTTAATGGGACATACAATGCAGGTTGCGACCATTCAAGGTCTATCAAGCATTGGTTCCTTCGTGTTGTTGTAGCACTGAGCAAGTGTTACTTTCCCAGATCTAATGTTCTTACATCAACTCCAATTTGTGGTATAGATTCTAACACGAATTGGTTTATGTTTTTAGTCATTTTATGTAGTAAAATTGATTAGTTGTTGCAAAAAATCATGTGTGCAGGTAACCACAAGAATATCTTCACTGATGCTACACTTCCTGGATGATTGTAAACATAAAAGTAACTTCCTTTCGTGATATGTTTTCAATTGATTGTTATGTCGTCGTTTCACTAAAATTGATAAAATCAGTATGTCGACCGAACGAAAACGTGTTTGCATTGCTTAAAACTGTATCATTAGAACTAAAAAGTAATAAGCACTTACAACTTAGCTTTAGAGTGAACATCCGAATGGGCAACAATCGTTGACTGACTAAAAGCGCTAGGATGTAAGTCAGGTGTGCCAATTGTATTATAGGGCAGAATCTCATTGATGATTAAAATAAGATCATTTTGATGCATCTCAAAGGAAAATTAGCGCAATTATTGTAGAGTTATAAGTCACATAGGATAGCTCTAATAGTGATTTCATATAAGATAGAGATCACATGCCTTAGATAATTAGTTACTTCTTGACTCAAACATTTATGTACATAGTATTCACTAGATATTAAGATAGGGAATCTAACATTGGTACTGATGGGATTACTTCTGACGAACCTTTTGTGTATCTTTTAATGTTGTACATCGCTTAGACTAAAGTGTAGTTTAACTTTAGTTGTGGATAACATCATATATTCGTATGATTAAGTGCTTAGCAAATTTCTTAGCTTTCATGAAACTTAAATCCTTAAGACCCTTTACTTGATAATGGTTGACTCTGACCTCTTTTGTTTAGCTATTGGTAATTTCGTCAAGTTTATGTCAGTTGTATATTTTAGCTTAGAAACCATATATGAACAAGCATGAATAATATCAAAAGCCAGAGGATGAGGTGGTTGCGACTATCTTTGCAAAAGCCGTAGCGACTGACCGCGTTACAGTCCACTTTGGTGAACAAATTGTAAGTTGTATTTTCAAATTTGTGAACATCTATTAGAGGTTCGCAATACAAACAGATTTAGGGGTTCGAGGTTACGTAGCGGGCAGGATCTCCTTATTATTTTTTAAATAAATATTAAAAGTGTTGGTGTGTATTATTACATCTATTCTCTAAATATCCATATAAGGGGGTTCAGGAGGTCGTATGCACCTATTAAGGGTATTAAGGCTCTAACTAAGGGTTGCATGAAAAAAGATTGCAACATTATACCTTTACTAGTTAAAGAGACTCAACATATACTTCAGGATTTGGTATAAAAACTTAAGCAAAAGAAAGTGTACAAATGAAAATGATTAGGTCCTTACTTGAACTCACAATGATGATACACAAATATGACAAAGGGGTTTATAGCCAAGGAGTCAGTGAAAGGGCATGTGGTAATTTAGCTCTTTCTTTCGCATGTCATAGTTTTTTAAAGCCGAAATCGTCAGACATCTGATTGGTGATATATTTGTGTATAATTTAACGTTAGAGGCTTGAAGCTGTATGAAGACGTCCTCAACATTACCAAGCTATGTAAGCTGAGCGACTAGGCTAAAATGCTGAACTCTGTACATGCTTTTAGTATTCCTAAAAGAAACAACCAAATTGAAATGTGGGCTTTTTTTGCGTGAGTTAACTATAGCAGCAGCATATCTATTCCTCTTACTTTGGTTTGAACTTCCTTTAACCTGCATTGTGTTTGTTGATTTTCGTTTTGTAAATTACATTGTCCAAATTTGTACACAGGAAGCTCTTTTTATATATAGGTTTAATCAATTTGTGTTGTAGAAAAAAGGCAGTATAGAATGTTTATAATAAAAACATTGTATACAAAACTCGCCACGGAAAAAACCCCACACGATAGCAAGTCACCTCTGATCCATATGTGGAACTTGACGTCGATGTAAAGCCGCCGCTAATAACCACAAAATAATTTTTTCGATCAAATCAAATCAAATCCTTTTTCATATTATCAACCAATCAAATCCTTTTAACACCGATCCAGTTATTTTTTGATCCAACGATTTTCCGAAACCCTTTTAACACCGAAACCCTTTTTCAACCATGGGGAAACAATCAATCACCATGGATGCGAACGGTTAGACATGGATATTTCGTAACAACAAAAACCCTAACTCTAGACCCATTGAAAACCCTTATCATAAGGATCTTGAAAAAGTGGCAACATCTTTCTATCTTTCCAACATACCTGATTCATTGGATGCTAAAGGACTTTGGAAAGCGTGTGTATCCTATGGACGTTTGGTGGATGCATACATCGCGAACAAGCTTTCAAAGGGAGGAAAAATATTCGGCTTTATTCGTTTTCTTGGAATCAAGGATGCATCTGATTTCGTCAAATCCTTATCAAATATATGGATTGACAATTTTCATCTTTATGTTTTGGTCGCCCGTTTTCATAGAGCCAATCACACTGGATCCCAACCAATCAACAAGGTATTGAAGATAAAAACTAACCCTAAACCAAACGCTAACCCTAACTCTTTATCATTCCAGAACACCAAACCTCATCCTTCATTTGCTTCTGTTCTTCACAACAAACCAAATCCGGCTACAACCACACCTTCACAAGCAATCACTCACTTAGTTATCCTTAATGATCATGACCTCATAAGTGTTGAAGATTCATCAATAGTTATTTTGGTGAAATTAAAAGACGTGGAATCTATGAGTAATATGTACACGATTTGTAAGAATGAAGGTTTTTTAGACTTAAAAATACATCATGTTGGGGGCCTTTGGATTTGGATTCAATTCCCTTCATCATTATCGTGTGCTAAGTTTTAAGATAATGCTAGTATGCAATGCCTATACACTTCAATCAAACCAGCTTCACCCTCTTTTAAAGTGGATGAACGCTTGATTTGGGTTGAGATCAATGGTTTGCCTCTTTGTGCTTAGGGTTCGAATGCTTTTAAGAAAGTGGCAGGTATGGTTGGTAAATTTATGTTTTTTTAAGCCGAAGAGTCTACTGCTATGAGTTCAGGTAGAATTTGTATCTCCACGCGATCTCATAAATTCATTTTGGAAAAAGTCCATGTTGAAGTACATGGGTAGATCTTTGAGGTTCATATGCATGAACTTGGTACTTAGAGTATTAATATTACAGATGACTCGATTGATACTTCTTCCCATATTGATGTGAATGAGATAGAGAAGGTTGCGGATTCTGTTGAAGAAAATTTAGTGGATGACTTGAATGATCTGAATGATAACTTTAATGAAATGTCTCATGGTATTAACGAAGACGAAGTTCAAATGGACAACCTAAATGCCACTACTATGGAGCAGCCATAATTTTTTGCAAAAGAGAAAGACCACAACGATTTTAACTTGCCTAAGGTTGGTGAATCATCAGATCCAAGTCAACCACCTGGTTTCGAACATATGAAAAAGAGTTTTTCCAATACAAGTAAGTGTTCAACATCTTTTGCTAGGCATCATAAGAAGGACATCAAAGGAGTGTCGATTATTCACGAATTAAATAGAATCATTGAAGTTGGAACCACTCTTGGCTTCGATGTTAGAGGGTGTAAGAAATCCCTCAATCGAATGATTAATGACATTGGTGTACACATTGTGGATATATGAATATCCTCTCTATAAATAGTTATGGTACGAAGAAAAGGCGAAAACGTGTTTGGATCAAGGAGATGTGTTTCAAGCATAACGTTCATTTCTTAGGTGTTCAAGAATCTAAAATGACCCGTTTAGAATTATTTCGTCTTAAGAACATGTGGGGAAATTTCAATTTTGATTACGCGTGTAGCATGGCTCCAGGTAGGTCAGGCGGTTTGATCTCTATGTGGGATCCGAATACTTTTATAAAGGAAGCCATTTGGTGTGACGAGTCCTATATTATTGTGAAAGGAAAATGAAAAAACTTAGTGGGTGATTGTTTTATGATAAACATATACGGTCCTCAAGACTTTTCAGCCAAGTGTTCCCTTTGGAATAGGATTGCGGATTTTATGCACCATCATAAAGGAAAATTCATCTTATTTGGTGATATAGAAAATGAAAGATTTGGTTCTATCTTTTCTTAAATTGAAGTTGATCACTTTAACTCTTTTATTGATCTTACAGGTTTAATCGATCTTCCCATTGGATGTCGCTTGTACACTTGGATGAACAAGGCGGGGACTAAAATTAGTAAACTGGATTGATTTCTTATTTCGGATGAAGTCCCGAAGATTCTACCCGATATCTATATCACTGCTCTTGATCGCTTATGGTCGGATCACACTCCTATCCTTTTTCATATTTCGAAATCTGATTTTGGTCCAATTCCATTCAAGCTTTACAACTCGTGGTTGAGTCGTGATGGTTTTGATGACGCTATAAAAGCAGCATGGTATTCTTTGGAGAATAATAATAATGATGGAAGAATTCTTAAGTCTCATGAAAAATTGCGGTCCCTCAAAGCATTTATCAAACAATGATATGTCAATATTAACAACTTAGATAGTAACCGTAAACATGATGCTATGTCAGATGTCAAATTGATAGAAAAAAAATTGATGATGGTATTGCAACTCCTTCTGATCGTGATACGCGTATGCAACTTCTTCAAGAAATTGACAAACTCGACAACTTTGAAGCTCTTGATTTAATTCAAAAGGCTCACATAAAATGGGACATTGAAGGCAACAAGAACTTAAAGTTCTTTCATGGGCTGATAAATCAAAAGAGGAAATATCAATCGATTAAGGGTATTATGCATGATGGTGTTTGGATTACGGATCCGATCCATATTAAGGAATTATTCCTTAATTTCTTCAAAGACAAATTTCAGGTTCATGACTCTCAAGTGGTCTTTCCCCCGTTGGTTCATTCTTTTCGCCTTTGTCCTCTAGATAGAGAGTATTTGGAGACTCATATTTCTCTTGATGAAATTAAGTCAGCAATATGGGATTGTGGTAGTAACAAAGCCCCCGGCCCCGATGGTTTTACTTTTGCGTTTGTAAAGAAATATATTGGGACCTCATAAAGATGGATATTCTAGAGTTTGCGAACTCTTTTTTTGATTCGCGTTCGATGCCTCAAGGTGCTAATTCCTCATTTTTCACTCTTATCCCAAAGGTTAGTAATCCAATCTTCATTAAAGATTTCCGTCCTATTTCGCTTATTGGTATTCATTACAAAATCATTACTAAAATCCTTGCAAATCAGCTTTCTAAAGTAATAGACAAGATTGTTAGTATTGAGCAATCCGCTTTTATTTTGAGACGTCAAATTCTTGACGGGCCTCTCATCCTTAGTGAGGTCATTGAGTGGTTTAAAAAGAGGAGGGGGAAAATGTTAATCTTCAAAGTTGATTTTGAGAAAGCTTTTGATTCGGTTAGTTGGAAGTATTTGGACTTTGTTCTTCACAGTCTTGGTTTTGATAATAAATGACGTTCTTAGATAAGAGCTTGTCTTCATTCATCCAGAGCTTATGTATTGGTTAATGGCAGCCATACTTCAGAATTCTCTTTAAACGAGGTCTAAGGCAGGGAGATCCCCTTTCTCCTTTTTTATTTATTCTCGTCATAGAAGGTCTTCATTATGCCCTTTCTATTGCAGTTAGCTCTAACCTCATTCATGAGATCAACCTTGGCTCTCTTGATCTCACGCTCTTTCATCTTTTTCACGCTAACGACGTTATTATCACCCCCGAATGAAATCCAGATGATTTAGATAACATCATTCGTGTTCTCCATATTTTTTACTTAGCATCAGGTCTCAAAATTAAAATTAACAAATCCAACATTTATGGTATTGGAGTTTCTGATGACGAGGTTTCTAATATGGCTCGTAATTCTGGTTGTGCTGCGGGATCTTTTCATTTTACCTATCTTGGGCTTCCTATATGGTCTACTATGAATCGTATTTCTAGCTGGAAGACTTTAATTGATCGGTTCCAATCGAGACTTTCCTCCTGGAAAGCGTGTGTATCCTATAAACGTCTGGTGGATGCATACATCACGAACTAGCTTTCAAAGGGAGAAAAAAGATTCATCTTTATTCATTTTCTTGGAATTAAGGATGCATCTGATTTCGTCAAATCCTTATCAAATATATGGATTGACAGTTTTCATCTTTATGTCTCGGTAGCCCGTTTTCAAAGAGCCAATCACACTGGATCCCAACCAATCAACAAGGTGTTGAAGGCAGAAACTAACCCTAAACCAAACCCTAACCCTAACTCTTCATCATTCCAGAACACCAAACCTCATCCTTCATTTGCTTTTGTTCTTCACAACAAACCAAATTCGGCTACCACCACACCTTCACAAGCAATCACTCACTCAGTTATCCTCAATGATCATGACCTCATAAGTGTTGGGCTAGGATTGTTGGTTCGTCCAATTTCCTTTATTTGAAGAATATTAACCCGTTGAATTCTTTTCGTTTCAAGGCGGGATGCGACACCTGTATTCGATTTTGGAAATACATTTGGATTGGTTATTCTCCTCTTAATATTCGCTACAATAGGCTTTATCGGTTGGAGCTAGACAAAGGTTGCTTAATTATTGATCGAATAGAAAACGGGAAATGGAGTTGGAATTGGTCTAGGAACGATCTTGGAGTCTGTAACACGGCTTACTTTAGAGACTTGTTGATCGAAATAAG
>BQNB010193385.1:10000-11540 GCA_026074375.1 Tanacetum coccineum
ATAACACATAACGTAAAGTGCTTAAGTTACTCGTGATCACAAATCATCAATGCATTCATACGACAACATCTCTCGACGTCTCAAGTCTGCTTCAACGAAGTTTGCACCCGACGTAAATCACTTAAGGTATGAATAAATAAATGCTTAATTTATTTTATGATCAAAGGAATTTTTATTTAACCTCACATTTTTTATAAAAATGTCACAAATATTTTTATAACTTTTACAAAACATTTTTAGATTTAAAAGAAATGTTTTATTCAAAATAAATATTTTGAATTCAAATTTTCTACCTAAAAACGGCTAGAAATGTTCCAGAAAACACCTCCCCTAAAAAAGACAAAAAAGGGAGCGTCCTAGTCTAGCCGGCCCCCTTAAAATTAAGGGGACTGGCATATGAATTAAGGGGACCGGCCATAGGAATTAAGGGGACCGACCAAACAAAAAGGCTCTCCAGTTTGTCTATAAATACTCGACTATTCCCCACTGATTTTCTAACCTTTTGCAACTTTTCTTTCTGTCCTAAATCAATTTATACATCTCACACATATTCTAAAAACCTTTGATTATGTAATCATAAGCATTTCTTTTCAAGTGATTCAAGCTTATTCCTCCAAATGCAAGAAAATAAATCTCATTATCATCAAGATACGAAGTTATGTAGTTAGTGCATTCATGACATGTCTTACATTCACAATGTATAGATCGAGTCCATGTATTCCAAACTTGTGTAATAGTTAGATCATGGTGATCATGGTGTGTATAGTTATAAGATCATAGTGATCATATGAAGTATAGTTAGATCGAGGTGATCTTAGTAAGTGGTGTTAGATTGGTGTGATCGTAGTAGTGTCTAGGTGAAGTAAAGTTGTGGATCATAGTGAAGAAGTTGTGAGTCGTAGTGAAGAAGTAGTGAAGTGAAGTTGTGAAGTGAAGTGAAGTCGTGAAGTGAAGTCCTGAAGTGAAGTGAAGTTGTGTGGTAAAGAGACATTGTGAATTGTTGTGAAGTATTATGGTTAGTTGTGATAGATTGGTTCTAGCTAGGATTAGAACTCGACATTTGGCTTAGTGTCAGAAATCGGTATGAGCTTAGTTGTGTTCGGTTTTCTCCACCTAAATAGAGCTTGTTGACTAGTGAAGTAACTCTCGAGTTGGGTACTCGGGGAGTGGAGTAGGGCGAAGAGGTGCTTTGTGACTGAACCACTATAAATCATCGCGCACGGTTTGCACTTTCTTTTACTTTTCACTTTACATCTTTATTTACCTTATCGCCTTACTTTTATATTTTCATTAGATCTATATGTGTGCTAATTATGGATATAGATGCATTATTCACACTTATCATATTGCATCTAACTTGATGGATAATTTGATATGAAATATTTTAAGTTTTCAAATGAAAACATATTCACCGCCCTCTTACGATTTCCACAATTGGTATTCTACGATTTCCATAATTGATATCAGGAGCCACGTCGCTCTAATTTTCAAAACAAATGGTTTTAAAAATTGAGTACGATTCATGTATCAAATTACCCAT
>BQNB010193388.1:0-11540 GCA_026074375.1 Tanacetum coccineum
AAAATCCCTCTCATGTGTTTCTCTCTCTAGAAACTAGCCCAATCACAAGAATCATCACCCGTGTTATGAATTAAACGATCCAACAATATGCATGAGCTAAATAAGGAAGATATTCATGCATATCAATCTCATGTGTTTTTAGTAAATGTTGATTAGGGTTTCTCCACTATAAAGAGAACCTACGGCTTAGGGAAATGTACACATTCAGAAAACATAATTCTCCTTGATAATTAATAGAAATCCATAGAAGGATCTTTTAGTTTTTATTAGTCATGTTCTTCTTATTAGTGGTGTCTATATTCCGCATAGACATTAGCTTTTCTAAGCAAGAGTCTCTCTTGTGTTTAGCTTGTGATTACATAGGCTATTCACCATCCTTAATAGGCAGTAAAGATCTATCTAGAGTGGGATCTAACAGTCTCTGTACATAATCTCATATTATGTTTATATGTAGCTTTACCCGAACAAAATATATCTTATAACATTTTTTTAAAAGCGTTTTTTTATCATACTTATTTCGGGTTTCGCTAGTCCGTCTTGCACAACCAATTTTATGATGTGTGTAACACATCGACTATGATAAAAAAAATGCCATTCAAAGGTGGTTGGTATTTTAGTATTAGTTTTTTGACGGTGTTTGTATTATTACTCGCGTTATCAAATGAGATTGAAAAATCTTTTCTTCTAATTTATACTCTTTTATTACATCTCGTAATTTATACGAAATTTTTTTAACCCGTGTGAGGATACTCAAAGTTTTCAAAAGCAATCGCACGCTTCATCATTTTCCAAGTTACGGTATCAACTCAATGCGCGGTAACACAAAGGTACGAACCGGGCAAACCATGAGAAGCCGACTAAACATCGGTTGTTAAGTTTACACTTGTATTAAATTTTCAAAAACTTTTAGTAGTTCGGTTTTAACCCATTTCAAAGCTTTCATACAATCATGTTTAAGAGTAGCACGCCTTACTAAAGTATATCACGGTTGAATAGTAATTTGAATCACCCTAGTTAATCAAGGGTTGTCAAAGTGATTGAACGACAAACCTTCTTGAATCACAAAGGTTGCAAATTATTGTCGACACCGATCTGCCTCGTATGCAAAAATACCCCCCTCTCGTGACATAGATGCTTGACCCACTTTCGGCTTGGATTTGAGTCCTTCGAAATACCTATTGGTATGCCCCTTCAACCTCAAGTTGGATTCATGTTTCAAAAACTTACCACAATGTTTACAATGAGCCTTTATTGTCCCATCCGACAACTTCACGAGGTTGAAATTACACCAAATGCTTGGATTTCGGGTTGTTTCTAAAACTTCGATAATCATTGGTGCATTTGAAGAACCAACACTAATGGAAGTTAAAGAAGCTTGAGTTGCCATTAGTGAGCGTTTAGTGGAGCTTTTTGATTATTTTACGAGTGTTTTTTTTGAGTGTTTGATTGTTATAACTAAACCAAACTCAACATATCTATTTATACTAAAGTTGGGATAGCAAAATGGTGATTAAGGAAAAAGAAAACGGTAACAAACCCAAAAAAATAGGCATATTTTTTTGGCAGTAATGATTACAGTGGCCCACAAATTTTGCAATGGTAAAACCAGGTATGGAACCGGTTTAGGAAACCGCTTGGTAAAAAACTAAATAGAATCGGTTCTAACGGCTAGTTATCACAACCGGTTAGAAACGAGCGGTTTTTGGCCAAACAAAACCGGTTTTGGTCAAAAACCGGTGTTGACCGGTTTTGATTTCATGTTCTTTTCTTATTTCAGTTTCGGATTTTTGGTACACGACTACTCACCAAATCCAACAATTTGAAATTATGATCGAATCAAATACAAGTTTCAAATTGTTTCTGATAATTTAATAATCAAACCGTCAACTCTTAAGTATCAATAAACTAATAAAAATCCATGCTTTCCATAGAATTTAGTGTTACCGACGTAAGCCAACCAATTAAAAAAGGAGGTGATTTGCACACTCTCTTAATTTATTTGCACACTCAAAATTATGTGTCATGTCATTTATACCCTTAGCATTTGTGTCTTGATTTCCACACTCCATTAAGTAATTGAGAGGTATAAATGGCAACACACACACATTTTGAGTGTGTCAATCAATAAGTGGAGTGTGCAAATCACTTCCCATTAAAAACCATTGCTTTCAATATCTCTGCGAAATAACACGCCAACATTTAAACCTTTGTGTGATGCCATGCAATCAAATCGGTGGCTCTTATACCATATAAAAATCAAGAGAATATAAACAATTATATTGATCAATTTCAACTACTATATTACAATACAATTACATTAAATAGAAAATACGTAGGAAACCCTAACTACCAAACAACTAGGGGTGTTCATCAGTTCAGTTTTCGGGTTTCTGGGTTGTATGGTTAGGGTTCATCGATTTGAAAATCGATTTGAAAAGTTTGAAATTTAAAACCAAAACCAAACCAATTATAGAACGGATAAAAACAAACCATACACCAAATTAGAATTCGGTTTGGTTTCGGTTAAAACAAAAAAAACCATATTCAAGTAAACTCCAAAATACAATGTAGAAGTTTACAGAGAGCCTAAAATTTTCAAATAAAATTAACAAATCAAAAGTTATCACAAAGAGCTAAAGTAAATCAACAAATAAAAACAAAGTTTAACAAACCAATAGTTTTCAAAACTTAACGGAAATAGATAAAAGGGAGATAATATAAAATTTTCTTCGACAAAAGTGTTCAGAAGCCTCATTAGCTTGAATATTCCATCTTCAAGCTTTTAAACTCAGTTGCAACTTCACTCTTGCTTGAATAAGATATAAAATATATATGTAGATAATTAACTTTTTTTAATGTGTATAGAGATGTTAGGTTTTCTTGGTTTGGTTTGGTTTTATTTTTGTCAAACCATATCGAATACAATGTTTATATATAAATTAGAGCTTTTCGAGCTGAGCTCGAACCTTAAACAAGTCTTGCTCGCGCCACCCTCAAGCCTAAATGATTAAAGCTTGTCGAGCTATCGCGCCGACCTCGAGCCTACCTTGTATTTTTCAAGCCCGATTCGAATTGATTACCGCCCTAGTCTAATCTTGCATATAGTGTTCATTACGGTATATTCTCTTTATTAATACCCTGACGCTGCAATTGCGCACTACTTTGAGGAAAACCACATCTGATGCTAGTGGTGTCTTTTTCATCAGATGGATCCCACGTATATGGTGTTAAAGGAAATGAGACACGATCTGTTGACTTAAACAAAATATGAGACTTACAAACTATAGAACACAGGAAAAGGGTACTTTTGTTTATAGGTTGAACTTTTTTCTTCGTTGAAATTACTTGTATATTTCCTGAGGACCTGCGATAGGGAGTATCTTAACTTGTGCACAGTAGAAACTATTAGATGATAAATAGTTAGCCCAAGGCGGTTTATGTAATATACTTATGGGTTTTCATGGTCTAACATGGTATCAGAGACCATGTAGTCGATCTTATTTTTTTTCTCTTAAACATTTACTCCTAAAACACTCCACCAAAACAGTCGATCCTATCTTTGCCTAACCCAAGATCAATAATGAGTATATTGGGAATTGGTTTTCAGTTTTTATTAGGTACAACTTTTAGGATCTACGTTGCTCAAAGTTATACAATGTTCCAAACATCAACAAGCTTTACAAAACTGGTTTGGTTATTGCTAAAATTATTGAGAAAATTATTGTAAGCCCAAATCAAAAACTCATGATGATGTCGAATGAAGTGATGCATCATTAGGTTTTGAACTTGTAACACCCTTTTGGTTTTATTTTATGTTTGTTCTGATTTTATTAGAATTTAAGGATGTTGGTTTAGTTTTTTTTAAGTCTATTGGAAAAAAATCAAAATCAGGTGGAGAATACATTTGTTTATTCTTTGGTATGATACTTTGGTTTATCCTGTTTCGGGATACTTTGGTTTATCACGTATGAAAAAAAAGATACTTTGGGTTATGCGAAAAAAAGGATAATTTGTTATCCCGTAAAAAAAAGTTACTTTGATTTCTCCAAGTATATTAGTTCGTGGCTTTCTATTTTGAAGATCAGTCCCCCCGCTCGCTGTCAGACGTCTTCATCAAATAACTAGTTATTGCTTTAATGATTTATTTTGTTTTCTGCTTCAGTTCGAGCTTTCGCGATTTCGCTGCTCGGACTGTGAGGGAGTATTAGATGATAAATAGTTGGCCCAAGCCCGGTTTATGGGGTCCATTAGGGTTTATGATTATTAACTTATATAGCTACGGATTTTCATTTTCTAACAAAAACTAGAACGACTTTTAACACCCTCATAAGCCCTCCTAAGGTTTGTTTAACATCAGTGATCAGTAGAAAGATTACTTTATCATTTTGAGGTATACTAATGAGATTGATTTTGGTGATATAAGCTCTCTTTAGGAATCAAACCATTGATTACGCCATTTGTCCAGAAAACAATGTTTGACTTCACATGTAGTGTAATAAGAGATTTTGGTCATCCCAAATTAAGAAAATTTATAGACCACAACTAGTATATTCTAAGAGCACTGGGTACCCTCGTGCCATGACTCAAGCCATAGCACCAAAAAGTGTTGTCACGTCAGCAAAAGTGCTATGGCACTAGAATTGTTATGGAACCACATTCAATTGGCTCCCTCGTTGGCTCAAGCCATAGGGTTTTTTTTTTAAATAACAAATACATAATTATTTAACATAAATAAACTTCATTAAACTTAAAACAACACTACAATTAAAAAAACATTACTTAAAAATAAAAATACAATTTATTGATCGAGGTTCCACAGATGATTCATGAGGTCGTGTCAAAGCTTATTATGCACTAGACTATCTCGAAGTTCTTTGCTTCTCCTGACATGTAAATCACATCGTTCGATCCAAGTTCGTTGCATGTTCGTCTCTGGATTAACGAACATATCTTTAAAATTAGATAATTTAAATTTTTCCGATTGCAATATCATGTTATGCAATATTATACAACAATACATGATTCTTCTTAACGTGTTTATTTGTAGAGCACGTGCCGGTTGTCGTATAATTCCTCAACGACCTTGTAGAACTCCGAAAGCTCGTTCAATATCTTTTCTTGCGCTTTCTTGAACTCTTTTAAACTTTAAGGTTTTTACATCCCTTGCAATAGAAAATGTTTTGACAAACGTAGACCATGTTGGATAAATACCAGTATCCTTACTTGTATGTTCTTTCGTTCACTATAAATGGAGCTTCTGGAGCCGTATCGGCAAGAACATCATCAAATAAAGGAGAACCGTATAACACATTAAGGTCATTATTTGACCCCGGAACCCCAAAATATGCATGCCAAATCCACAATTTTTGATCCGCAACTGCTTCTAACATAAGTGTTGGGTATTTATGATCCTTTCTTTTAAATTGCCCATGTAAAGCCTTTGGGCAATTTTTCCAGTCCCAATGCATACAATCAATACTCTCGAGCATTCCCGGGAGTCCATGTTTTTCTTCGTGTAAAGCATATGTTTTTTCAATATCCTCTAAAGAGGGCTTTCTTAAATACTCTTCAACGTATAAAATATATATGCATTTTGTAAAATTATCCAAACATTCGCGTGAACAACGTTCAGCAATTTGCAAATACTCGTCAAATGCATCAGGTGCTGTACCGTATGCAAGTTGACGTATGGCGGATGTGATTTTTAAAATAGGACCAATACTATTACGACCGATAGCATCGATTCGTTGTCTAAAAAAACGAAAGTATTCGGGAAGAGGCTGCACATCATAACTAGTGATATCATTGACTGTTTTAGCAAAAAGTGTAGAACTCATACGATACCTTTGCCTAAGTTCACTTCAGGATATTTAGGAGGAGTGTCATTGTTGCCAAAATAGTCTTCGAGTAGGCATTGTTCCGCATCCTCTCGATCACGTAGAATGTATGTCCGCTTCCTCTTACTACCCGAGCCTGAACCCTCGGCTTCTTGATTTGTCATACCTTGAAATTGTTCATACGCTTCATAAGCACGCCTATATCGATACGCATCATCTTGAAAATAAAGATCGTATTTGTCAACGATGGTTTTTTGGGAGAGTTGGGATCCATAGTGATTTTTTTGCAATGAAAAAATAATATTTGTGTAGTAGAAATGGTATTGGAAGTGTGTGTAAAGTTTAGTAAAATAAGAAGGTATTTATAGAATTTTTAAGGGGTAAAAATTTGAAAAAAGTGGGTATTAAATTTAAAAAAACGGCTATATTACCGTTCCAACGTATATATTTCAAAAAAAATACCTTTGGCCCTGGCTGGTGGCCATGGCGCGAGGCACGATGGCGCCAGCCACGGTGTCGATGGCGCGAAAAAAATTTGGGCTGTTAGCTCGGCTCGAGACTATGGCACGAGGGTACCTCTCCCTCTAATGGTTGTTAATAGAAGGAAAACAACTAACTTTTTTAATGCATCTTCTGGAAAAGGAGATTGTTACTTCTAGGATAATCCAAAATAGGAATCTTTGTTTAGTTTTTCTTAGGTTTGAAGGGAGGGGGTACACTATATTCCCCTAGCATGAGAGAATTGAGAGCTTGATGGCAAGGATGGTACCATCTCAATCACGTTCATGTGCAATACACTTAAACTTACTTTGATCTCATTCGCCCCGTTTACCATTTACCTAGCATAAATCCTCTATTTTTTTGTATCTTCTCCACACTTCACTCAAAAATATTTAATCAAATATCTTGAAGTATTGTAGAACTGCTCTCCAATATCCATCAAAACCTTCTTTTATGTGAAACCTAGCCGTAACAGAACCATTAAACGAACTATTATTGTTTCAAGTGTCACACTGTAAATAACATGAGCATAACAAAACCTTTTTAAGTATTAACGAAGGACTTGAACTTTTTTGACATAGGCACTACTTCCACATTCATATATAAAACATAAGCTATTTGAATGAATGATAAACACATGGCAGTGACACACATTAACCATTTAATTTACCTAAACAACGTTAACCCTTTATAGATTTTTTTTTGGTTTGAAAAACTAAATATTATGAAGCTGAAATATATCAAGCATATGATACATAAACTTTTATTGTTTGGCATGAGTTGGAGGTGGCAAGATGGACAGGCTGAGTAATGGGCAAAATTCATCCGTCTTAAAATTATCGCTTGGGTATGAGTCAAAGTAAGTCAGGCTGGGTTTTGCCAACCTATTAAGCAAATTGACCTTTTTTCTAATCTTATAATCAAGATATTAGATGCTACCATATTAAGAATCTTAAAGTGTTATCGGCAAGTAAAGCTGAGTTGCTCGTATATCCTGCAACAAATGGTTCACCAAACCAAACACCAATTAAAAACTTAAGTTCGGTTTTAAACCAGACGATACACCTATTAAAAATTTTTGTCTGGTTTTGTACCATTTTAGTCTGGTTTATTTTTCGGTTTGTTCGGTGTCAAACCAAACACTGAACACCCCTACAAAACAACCTAAACAAACTGGCCAACAAACGGGTCGGGCCTAAACGTCTTATTAGCTAACACTCCTTATATATGTTTAAAAGCCCAAGCTCATAACATTATTGAACCACTTCAATCGACTTACTCTGCCTATAGGGCCGTAAACGAACTAAACGTTCAGCGAACCGTTCAGAAATCGTTCGGCGAGAAACTCGTTTATGTTCGTTTATTTAATAAATAAATGAACACGAACAAGATTTTTGGTCTGTTTATTTAAATAAACAAACGTGAACAAACGCTTCGTTCGTTTATTTACGTTCGTGAATGTCCGATTACGTTCGTTTACGTTCGATTATTATCGTTCGATTAACATCCTAAAAGTTAGAAAAATTAATAAATTATATATCAAGTATTTTAAGGTCCTTAACAATAATATATTAATATAGTACTTAAATATTAATTAATTTCCTTATATAAGTATCGACTATGCGTACTGATGATGGGTAATGTGACTATATTTTAAAATCAGCTAGGATGGAAATGATGTTATTTTTAAGACCATATTTTGAGATAATGATTATATATATAAGATATCAGATAGATCGTTTATCGTAACAACTTTAGTTACACGCTTATGTCCGTGTACGTTTATATATGATCGTTTACGTTCTTTTATGTCCGTTTATGCTCATTTATGTTCGTTTACGTTCGTTTAACTTATTAATGAACGAACATAAACGAACATGAACAAGTTCAAATCTAAATAAACGAACATGAACAACAATTTTGGTCCGATTACGCGTTCGTGTTCGTTTATTTGTTCGGCCAAAATTAAATAAACGAACATGAACATACCCCCGTTCGCATTCGTCCGGTTCGTTTACAGCTCTATCTGCCTATCTAAGCTGAGGTGTTCCGGATTAAAGATTGGCTCGATCATATCGTGGATATATTATACATGGATTCCATCTAAATGAATATATGTACCATGTCATTTCATTTAACATGTGGATAAACTTTTGATTAATTGACCTAGGTAAATGGCTCAACATATGCATTTTGAATAATAATATGCCTCATTGCTTACCCCAATTTAATGGATCCCAAATTTTTAAGTTTACGACTTTGGTGTAGCAGTTGAATTTTAATGTAAATTTAAGAATTCTTTAGCTATCTTTTACCTCCATCCAGTGTGAACATGAGGATATTACTGATTGTCCTTGTATATCTGACTACAGGCATGAATCCAAAGGCATCAAAAAGTTTGTCAATACAATTTCGGATCAGTTGTTTTCATTAAATCCAAATGTTAGTGAAGGCCTTGTGGGAATGGGGATTCGCTCACAGTATTTGAAATCACAACTGCAGATTGGGTCTGGTGGTGTGCGCATGGTTGGGATTTAGGGAGTTGGTGGCGGTGGTAAGACTACTCTTGCTTCTTCTGTTTATATGGAAATAGCTCGTCAGTTTGAAGGTCACTGCATTGTTGACAATATTTGGGAGGAATCAAGAAAAAATGGTTTAAAAGCTCTTCAATAGAAAATTCTATCAAGTGTTTTAAGAACAGAAGTAAGAGTGCAGAGTGTTGAAGAGGGCACAAGATAAAAAGTAGACTAAGCTGTAGAAATGTGTTAATTCTTCTTGATGATGTTGATGACCGTAAGCAACTTGAGGCGTTAGCTAGATCACATAATTGGTTTGGTGATGGAAGCAGGATAATAATCACAACTAGAGACAATCATTTGCTAAGATCTCACAAGGTAGACGTGATCTCTTCTGTTAGTCTATTATCAGATGATGGGTTATCCAACTCTTTAGTAGGCATGCATTTCACGAAAATAAACTTGTAGAAGATTACGAGGAGCTTTCACAAAGTGTAGTTTCTTATTGTGGTGGGCTTCCATTATCAGTTCAAGTTTTAGGATCTTCTCTATTTGACAAAGACAAGAATGAGTGGATGAGTGCATTGGCTAGACTAGAAGATAATCCAGAAATGGAAATTGTGGAAAAGCTTCAAATTAGCTATGATGGATTGAAACATGTGGAGAAAGAGTTATTATTGGATATTGCATGTTTTTATAGGGGAGAAAAGAGAGACACAATAATGGAGATCGATGCTTGCGCTTTTTACCCTGATATAGGGTTAAGGCGTTGGAGCAAAAGTCTCTCATAACTACCTCTTATCCTAGCCTTATAATTCACCATCTGATTCTAGAAATGGCACAGTACATTGTTTGTTGGGAATCTCCTTACAATCCTGAAAAACATAGCAGGGTTTGGAAAACTAAAGAAATTGATAACATGTGTTATGAATTAGCAACCACGGTAAATTTTAACTTATATTTTCAAATTTCAAGATATATTCTATGTTGTTATGAATGATATACTTGTACACAATTATACATTCATATTATAATGAGATATATTCTCACTCCACCCTTTCATCATTTTGATTCTTTATCGTAGGAAAATAACCATATTGAAGTGATCAAATGTGATGGTAAATCGCCACTTTTTTGTAAGGTTGTTTCAAACATGAAGAAACTAAGGCTCCTTAAGGTGACTCGCTACAATGGAGAAGATGTTGAAGGACCTAAGTTTCTTTCGAATGAGTTGCGGTACATTCATTGCCGTTATTACCCTGCAAGTCCATTGCCAGAAAATTCCCGATTAAGGAAGCTTGTTGTCCTTAAACTTGATCACAGCTTACAAGAAGCGTTGTGGGAAGGTTACAAGGTAATTTAACTGTTCCTATGAATAAGTTTAATCATTATACATGTTAAGTAGGATATCCCAACCGAAAATTTTATTTATTTGTTGTTGCTACCTTTGAATAAGTTTAAACATCATTGAGAGGGCATCATAAACCAAACTCAGATAGCTCTCAAGCGGAAAACAATATTGATATCTAAGTATTCATCTGTGGTGTTAGTGCATATCACCACACTTTTAATCCCTTGTTCTCACTGTTGGAATGTGGTAGTTGGATTAGCTCATTACAACTAGAAATGTGTGAGCCTATTGAGGGCACACACGTTAAACACATAGAATGCGTTTAATGCTTCACGTAATGTTTCTAATGTAAACCTAAAGATCAAAAATGACCAAGACATGATCTTAAGCTTGTCCTAATGTTGTAGCCAGCCTAGAAGGATCTAGAGAGTGTCTAGGTTCAATGGTTCTTGGAGATAAAGAGAGAAAAATAGTCATGATAAGGTTTAAAGAGGTTTTTGAGTGTTATCATGATTAATGGCTTGATGGGTATTTAAACCCCTCACCCTTAGCTCATAAACACATATCTAAAAACCTTAATAACTCTTAGAAAGTCGTTCCCCCCCTCCATTAATAGAAACAGCCAAAAACAAAACCCTTTTTAGGGTTTCTTCTATTTTCGGTACTTCTAAACCTTTCCTATTCTATTTCGGTAGTCACAAAAGGAGCATTCAAGGTGTGATCTGATCCCACAGCTTTCATAGGAGGTTTAGGGTGTTGGTTTACTTGTTCTCAAGGAGTGACAACAGTTAGAAACACCTAGGGTTTGGTTTAACTGATTTTCGGTAAATCTGGTCAATTTCGGTAGACCAATTTTGGTGAAAACCCTAGCTCACCTTTCTGAATTTCGGTACTTGATACAAGAGAGATATTTAGGACTTTATTCAGGGGTGATTGGTATACAAAGGTTGTATTGAGATACATGTGAAGTTGGGCTAGCATCCGGGCGCATTCATTGGACGTGTTTGTATGAGCACTCGTAGAGGTGACATCTTAGTCACTTTGTTTCATTACATTTGTTGTTGACTTCAAGGGTTAGTTTCCTATGTTTCCCTTTGTTCATTTATTATGAGGTTAATCATATACACCTTACTTGATCCATATCCGCTGCGTACTTGTAGTGTTAATGGTTAACAGTTTATCAAATTCCAACAGTGGCATCACGAGCCAACTCGTTTGGTGTTTTATGGGTTACACGCATAATTAAACATGCTAGGGCTGCATGAAATCTTGTTTATTTATTGTTTTATTGGAAAATTATGGCAATTATATGCAATACTTGCCATAAATAATGAA
>BQNB010193389.1:0-11540 GCA_026074375.1 Tanacetum coccineum
TTTCCATGGCGTCACTCATGATGCCGTTATGCTTAGGGTATTTCCTATTACCCTCAAGGGGTGGGCCTTGAGGTGGAAAAAAGGCTTCCAGCAGGAATGATCAATACTTGAGATCTCCTTGAGAAAGAGTTCATCTCACAATATTGTTCACCTTATAAAACTGTTAAGAAATTAGAAGAGATCCGCAATTTCAAACAAGAGATGTACGAGACATTATATCAAGCTTGGGAAAGGTACAATGATTTCCTGTTTAAATGCCCGCAACATGATCTAAACAATCATCAGAAGGTTCAGATCTTTTACATGGGATTAGACATCTCTACCCGCAAACTGCTTGACTTTAGAGGGTTCATTACTTTGATGACACCAACTCAAACCCTTAAATCAATACAAGTCATGGCAGATCATTCACATAATTGGTATGATGAAACAACTACTAAGAAAAAAATCAATGATAACCCATGTAATATTGATGACATTCAAGAATTTTCAAAGAGGCACATCTTACCAAGGAATGTCCTCTCAAAAAAGAGGATAATGTAGTTGAGCAAAGTAAGTATATGAAATCCTTGGAAGAAACCATCATCAAATTATGTGAATAATCAATTAAAAACAGGCTGCGATATGAATGAATTAGGAGTTCATCAAAAATACGAATCAAAACATAAGTGGCAAATGACTAAAAGAATCAAACATAAGGGCACTTAAAACTACGATAAAGAACCTGCAGGAAAAAGCTTATCAATTAACCCAAACCGTCCTTACTAATACAGGTGAAAAAAGAACAACACGAAAGAGCCGGTTCCTCGTGACTTACCACCTACGCCTTTTCTAGGATATTTAGGGGAACAAATAGGTAGCCCTTACAGAACTCAGGAAACTATATGCATGATTGAAAATCCTAGGGAAGTTCAAAAAATGAAGGCTCAGGAGGATAAAGGGGACATGGATATCGGTTGGGACATTACAGTCAAGGATGTAGAAAGGCTTAGGCAATTTCTCATACCTACCATACACACGTTACCCAACCTTGAACCTGTAGTGCAACCATATATGCCACTAAAACCAGTCCATGAAAAGGAAAACATTATAAGGGAAAGGGAATAGGATTATGATATCCTCTACATGATGGCGTGATGCAACCTTTGACCCCTCAGCCAGTTTACATCACACCGCTTGATAATGATTATGTAGCACCAACTACCCGTCTTACTTGGGATAAGCAATTAAATGAATTCGGGAAGGAGTGTTCTAATATTACCAGGGTTGCCAAAAAGGAAAAAGGTAATCCTTTTAAAGATGTAAAGGAACTCTCAGATTGTGAGACCTTCATTTGGAAATTACTACACCAAGTAAGCCAATCATCATACGAAACTGGTAAGACAAAAAGGGAAATGAAATCTCATCAGCGGTATGGCTCTAATTTATCATTCCCCTACGTAGTGGCAAGTTTACACCCTTATGATGCTCATTCATACTCTCGCCCACGCTTGATTCAAGTAAAGGGAGGAACACCCTATTACTTGGCAAATAAGGGTGGAGTCAATCTCGTGACTCAAACAAAAACAAGCGCTTCATAGGAGGTACCTCATGCCTATCTTTTTATGTTTCATCTCTGCATATTAGTTAGTTTGTTTGTTTCTAACTTTGTTTTGAAGGTTCCAGCGGCTAGGAGGTAAATTTCGAAACCGTCTCGACTTGTAATTGTATGGTAACAATGCTGATATAGCAGCAGTTATGGCATAACATTTACAGTAGTTACAGCGTAACATTTATGGTTATGCCGTAACTTCTTTAATTATGACGTAAACCCTATCATGGTTACACCGTAAATTAGTAATATAATGCATTTTAAATTATCACATGATTACGGCGTAACCACCGAGGTTACACCGTAACCTCTTTCTGAAAAACCTTAAAACTAAGTTTTAAACATTGCAAAACCTAGTACATCTAAATGAACTTTGTGGGTATGTTCTCTAGAAACCCTCACGAGATTCCACTCGACCACTTGGGCCACCAATTGGTTTAAAAGGCTTGTTGCATATGCTAAATGCAACTGTGATTCCTACAAAAGTGAGTTAGGTTTGTATTTCTTGTATATTTCCATTGAACAATTTTATGCTATTAGTTTGTTTTAGTGATCATAAGGGAAAATAAGCCTTGCTCACGATGGAGATTTTCTTGATTTTTCCACCGGCTTATTACATTTCATAAGTTCTGAAGCAATGCTCAAGGGAGTTTCTTGTTCTAATTATACTCTTCCTAATTATTTCATTTCCTTAATGTACAATATGGACATTGTACAAAACAAGTGGGGGGATGGGAGTAGAATTATCACTTGACCTAATCTTGCCTTCTATTTTCTAGTTTTCTTTGAAAAATGGTGCCGATTTTAAAATGTTTGACATATTTTTCTTGCTAAACTAGAATTAATCTTTGCCGAATGTATATTACCCTTCATTATTACTTGGTGAGATTTAAGCCTAATGTTCCATTTTTATCTCATTATACAAAAATCTACCAAAATATTGAGTGTGCCGATAGTATTGTAGACTTTAGAACTTGGTCTGTACATGATTTCAAGACCTAATTGATTAGTAGGAATAGATGGTTCGTAAAGGCAACATTTAGGAATTTACCTAAATAAGCCTATATGTGTGTGTTTATCGACTAGTTACACTGACTTGTCAACCCCCCGTGTTAAAAACCCTTTTGTTGCACTCATCAATAGTGCAAGATACCCCTAGATCACCCTTGTTGAGCCAATCTATGTTTTCACCTAATATTATATGTTTTGTTACACTATTTTGCCTTAGCCAACCCTGTAGTCTATATTTATCTTTGTGTTGAAATCGCTGGCTACCTAAGTCCATGGTTCAAGAAAATGGTTTGAATATTGGCACTTTCATTGATGACATATTACTTTGATCATAGAAGACCCCCTGATATTGTCACTTTTGATACTGTTTATCTCAAGTGGGGGGATATGTTATTTATGTACAGGAGTATAATAAAAATAAAAAAGGAAAAAGGTGGTGCAACTATAAGCCACCTAATGTGATAACTCCTGAGGTTGGTTACGTGTTATAAAACCAAAACTATTTATTAGGTGGTTACAACTATAAAGCACCCTAGTGATTTGAGGATGGTGCACTTATTAAGCCATCTGATAATATAAGAATGGCGTTAGTATGCTCCGAAGATTCATTATTAGCTAAACCCACTATGAATATATGATCAAGTTTTTGCACTTGAAGACTTGGACTATGGATGGACTGATGTGTGCTAAAACACACATCATTTATACTTTAGAAAACACTAGAAATTGGACTAATAACACTAAAATATGCTAAATTATGTTGCAAATATGTTTGTGTTGTGTTTTTATGTCTTGAAGGTACAAAGGATTGAAAAACTGAAAGCTCAAAAATCGGTGACTTTCGGTTAAGATTTATACGGGTTTATGTGGTTTTTTTCGAATCCAAGACGAAGTTCTTCAATATTTCCGAGATGCCATGGAAAGAGCTAAAATTTGTGTCTGGACGATGCTCACTTCATTCTATTATTGGGCCGGTCCGACCACATAGTTTTAATGGGTCAGACCGACCCATATTTATGAAAGACTCATGATACATATTGCATCAGCATACTACACGTCCATGAGAAGCTCAGGCCCTTGACTTAAAACACACCACAAGCCCAACAGAAGTATCATTGAGATTGTAGCCTAGTTAATGAAGTGGATCACTTGGCCAATTGGAAATGTGTGACTCGGCCCAAGAAAAAGAGATAAAACGCAGGTCTAGACTCAACCCAATTGAGGAAACAAAGAAAAGGCCTAGGTCTGGTAGTCTGGTACTACTGCTTATACTATACGCAGTTATAAATGGGACATCGGCTTTTCACTTTTCTATCTTTTTTTTAATTTTTAAGTAGATTTAGAGTAGTAGCAGTAAGAAAGTAGAGTAAGGTAGGATTAGATTAGTGTAATTCTCTTTTGTATTTTCTTTTCCATTCGCCTATATGTAATAGTTTAGGTTCAAATTTGTAATGAATCGGTTTTGTTTAATAGAAGTATGTTTCTAGATATTGGTTTGGTTCGATTGGGTCATTTGGTTAGTAACTTCACTCCATTTCTATTTTGTGAACAAACAAGAAAATTTAGAAGAGCTTATGATCAGTTTCTGTTAGTGACTTCACTCCATTTTGTTTTTACATTTCGATAGAAATCCATATGATCAATTTCTAATTTTATTTCATATAGCTTGAAGATTATTTGGTTTAGGTATTGCTTATGGTTTTGAGTTTCATTTGCCTATACTTAGAAGAGCTTATTATGTTAAGAGTAGTTTTGGTTCTATTTGTTATTCAGATTAGCTTATGTGTGTTCGGCTAATTTGGTAATCTTAAGTAAAGTTTTTGCTTAAAAGGCTTTGAGGAACAAATTTAGAGTAGATTGATCCGTTGTTGGTATTTACGAATCGAATTAAGGATAGGAATAGCTACTGTTAGGATTATTAATAATTGTTATAACTTTGGATTGTTCTGTGAAACTCGGTTCAACACATGAGGCGAGGAGCTTACGGGTTGTATAAGCTAGACTTATTTCTAAGTTTAGAGCTTAATTAGATTTTATAAGCTTATTAGGATATAAAGTTTAAATACTTTATAATCTATTAAGTAAATTAAGTCTAAATAAGAAATAAACTTGGTATTTAATATAGTTTATATAATCAGGTGGTTTCTTTCTTATTAGTTTTGTCATTCGGGTTCTACTTCTTTTCCATTTTCCATTATTAGTAGTCCTAGCTTATTTAGCTTAATTTGATTGTCATTATTGCTATGCTTATTATTGTTAGCTTAGTTACCATGTTTAGCGAGTCGTTTATATATGTTTGTTAAGTGATAAATTGTTTAGTGAGTTAAGTGTGATTAATAAAAGGGAAAATGACATAAAAAGGTATCCAAATTAAGGAGTCTTTCCAATTAAGTATCGTACTTGTTTCTAGCATAAAAAGGATTCTCCAACTTATATTTTTGAGTCAATTCGGGTATTTCGTTAAATATTTAACGATAATCCGTTAAGTTTTACATTAAAGTCCACGACACCCACCCCATACCACCCTAATATCATCTTCGCCACCACCAAACCTCCCCACCATCATCACTACAAAGCATCGCCATGAATCGCCAACGCAACCCACCATCGGCACAAACCACCAACCTTAACCACCACCATTTAACATCCTTTTCAAATCAATAATTTCTTCTACGACCAAATTTAATTCAACCTCCTCGTCAAATTTAATGTAAGTTTTCTTTTCATAATTTTTATCTGGATGAAATTAGTCCTAATTAATAAACCAATTTGATTATTGGTTTGTAATATTTATCATATTAATTTTTGATTCATTTTGTGAAAAACTGATGATTATTACATGCAATAAAGTTGAGTCTTTTTTTTCTTTTTTTATGTATGATTATTATTTCTTTTGATTATTTTAGTGAAATAAAATTAGGATAGCATATTCACTGAATCATTATTCGTAGCATTAAAAAACATGATTTCTTTTTGTTATTGCTATTTTATTATTTAACGTTAATATTAATGAATTTGTTTGGTCATTTGTTAGAATGCCCTCTGAATCAGTATTCATTAATTAATGTGGTGTTGTTTCTAGTTTGTTTGTTACAGGGATATAACTCAGCATATCGGTTTGTGTAGCATTTCAGTATTGTTGTTGCTTTGGAGGGTAGTTTGAGTATACGCGAAGAGTATTAATGAATTGGTTGGGGTGGCGATTTAAAAGCTGGTTGGTGGAGGCGGGTTGGTAGTGCGATGGTGGGAGGGAGGCTTTTTGTTGGTCGTTTGTTGTGGCAAAAAAGAGATGCGGATAAGTCCTGTGGTAGTGGCGGTGACTTGTGAAATGTAAATAAAAAAAAATTTAATTATTGATCGTTAATATATTTAAGAAACTACCTAAATTTGGTTTCCAATAATTTAACACTGTGTGCCTTTTTATTGCAATAAATAAGGGTCGCGAATTCATTTATTTGAAAAAAAATAAACGTACCCTTAAGTTGAGTACCCTTTTTGTGCCTATTTGCCCTTAATAAAAAGGGCATATATTGATTATTAGTGGATTTTTTATATTACTTAGAATATTGTTTTGGTTTTCGAGCGGGGCAAAGCCGTAAGAATACTAGGCATTTGATTAGTATCGATATCGTAAGAAAAAGTTGTTTTCAATATAAGCCATCGTTGTGAGAAGATAATTTTGTTAGAAAGATATTAATTCTTCGATAAGGACTTAATCGTATATTTAATTACACTAAGGATCTATCAAATTCCTAGCAAGCATATAATATTGTTATTGATTTACTTTCGATTGATTAGCTGGCTTATTGTCATCTAGTTTTATATAGGTGGTTTTTAGTATTATTCTAGTTTGTATAAACCAAAAACCATATATTGTTATTCAGCATTAATTATTGAGAGCATTTTTCGTGAATTTCAAGTCTCTCTCCTTGGGGACACGACATCCGGAAGATAAACTATTACTTGTCCTCAGGTAATTTTTTTAATATCGAACGGGATACTTTCTATACTATTACTTATTTGATATTTGAGATATATTTTTATATATACTATTTTATCGAATCAGTTTTTGGCGTCGCTGCCGGAGAGAGTTGTACGATTTTTACGTGGTGTTTCGAGTTAGTGCCTTGAAGATCTTTTCTTCGGAAAGTTTATTTTCGTACTTATTAAAAATATTAAAAACCAAAAATATTTTATTTTTATTTTTATTATCTTTATAAAAATCTAAAAAAATATTCTCCTTTATCCTCCTATTTCATTTAATTCTTATCTTCTTTACCCTCTTATCCGTTTAATTCTTTATCTGCTATGTCTGACTCGGAAGCTTTAAATGAGCAACTGGCAAAACTTCCTGAGCTTTGAAACAACTTGAAAGACAAATATTATTTGGCCAATATAATTGTTCATGTGTGGGGGTCCCCAAAATGGTACAAATTGTCCCGGGTGTAGAATTGTAGGGACGGAAAATGGGTTTGTCTATGAGAAAAACCCTTATTCCTACAATGAAACACCTAATTTCTTTAACCAACCCCCACAACACCCGATTTAGACATACTTTTGTGAGTATTGTGGAGGAAGCCCTCACTCGGGCTTTGATTGTCAAACAGTGAACACACCCAACTATGATCAAGGTCCTTGTTACAATCAAGATTTTGGTTATAACCAACCTCCATATTATTCACCGAGTCAGCCACAACAATTTGATTGTTGTGAAGTCTGTGGAGGTCCCCATTATAGCTCTGATTGTCAAACTAGGAACCATCTTGTTTATGAGCCTTCTCCTAGTAACAATTACGACTTTCCTTGTTTTGACCAACCTCCACAATACCATATTGATCAGTCGCCCTAAAGATTTATTTTGTTATAGTACGTTTAAGCATTTTAAAATGTAATTGATGATCGTTTGAGGAAATTGATTAGGACTCTAGAGCCTCTTTCTACTTGGTGGCGAAGATGAACACGAGGGAGTAATAATTACACGAGTGCGTTTTTGACGATGAGCATAGTTTTAAGACATCATAGTACCGATCTGTCACACATTTGCCAGCTTGCATTCTCACAACCCACCTGTTTTAGCATACATAGAGCCTTTAGACACCTTCTTAATGGGGGATGAGGTTATTAGTACTATTCCCGCAAGGGAAATTAACGAATTCATAAAGTCTAGTGTTAATGATCTTGTCCCAATCCCAAAGGAGTCTGAGGGGACATCAAATAGTAATTTAGAGTTGTGTATGCTATGATCACTTTACTTGTACAAATGTTTGGGGATTACTCTCTGAGTTGATATCGACTTCACTTTAGGAGAGCATTTAGACACCCTTCAACAGGGGATGGGAACATTGATTCTCCTATTAGGGAATAAAGGAACTAGAATGTTTTATTAGCTGATGGCACCCCAGTCCCAGTCCCAAGGGTGTTGATTAACTTTAGGTAAGTTTGTTACGACTTTTATAAACTTCTTCGGCTTTAATGATGATTATACCTTTGTTATGATTATCCACTCTTTGTATGTGGTGTTTGGGACATTGTGTTAGCGGGCCCCCCTAAGTCGACTCAGTTATTAATGAGTCGCCATTTTTCTTAATGTAGGGGGAAAGATTTGATCCTTTTTTCTCACTGACTACTTGTCGGGTGGTGGGTGGACGACGAGGGTGATGGAGGACCTCTTCCTTTTGGTTTTCATCTTATTGCATCATCACCCGTCCTGCTGCATACTTACCTTGGGTGGTGATGTATTTCTATTACCATCTCACTCACATCGTTTTATTGTGATGGATTTGACATGATCCTAATATTGAAATAGCCTTAGGAGTCAAGCTTGAGACTCGATCAAAAATAAGCGCTTCTCTAGGATGGAAACCCGTGTTCTTCGCTCTTTATTGTAATAATAATATTTTAGTTTAGTAGTTGTTTTAGTAACTGAGATAAGTGTGGGGGGAGTGACTTCTTTCCTGGGTTGTGTTTTTGTGGTCACTGTTTTTCGGTTATCAATGGATTCTTACATGATCGTGAAAGATATGCGTGCTTGTTTTCAATCCTCAAATCCGCGGTCTCGATCATTTCATGCTTATATACGTGGGTATCTTCTATTCGATTATATATTTATATATTATATATATTATTATATTATCATATATCATATATATTTAGATTAGATATTAGTATATTTATATATATATATATGATGTTTATTTCCCTCCTTTCACACTTAGATGTTTTTGCATTTGCCTTGGTTTGTTCCTAAGTGTGAGGGTTAAACCCAACATTTTTTGAACATTGAGCCAATGTTCCATTCTAGTGGTAGGGGGGGGGGGATTTTTTCAAAAAGTGATCATACATCTTCTGTCTGTGTCTACGCTGAGAAATGAGAAATGAAAAACAACCAACCCCTTCTCATGGAATGGCAAACCCTAAAGAGGGTGTTGTCTTCCTTTCTTACAACCAATTCGTTTAAGATTAATTGAGTTGACCCGCCAATCCGTTGACTCGCCAATCCGTTTAAGATTTTTTTTCTTAAACTAATATTATTTATATCTATTATCCGGGTTTATTTTGTAATATATATATATATATATATATATATATATGTGTGTGTGTGTGTGTGTGTATATGTATATATATATCTATTTTCCGGGTTAAATGGGTCGACCGCAAACCCGTTTAACATGTTTAACTCGTGTAATGTGTCAACTTTTGTATATAAAACGGATTAAATTGGCCAAACCTAAACCCGTTTAACCTATTCAACCCATGTAACATATTTAACCTGTCAAACCAAGTGATGGTCACTTATATTTTACTTCATATCACACGTTACATATAAGAAAAGAATAAGAAGATGAGAAGAAATGTAGAGAGAAGATACAGAGAAAGTAGAGAGGAAAAGTAGAAGGAGGGAAGTTTTATTTCTTAAGTGAGAAATGAGAAATGAAAAACAACCAACCCCTTCTCATGGAATGAGAGGGGTATTTATAGGATGGTAAACCCTAAAGAGGGTGTTGTCTTCCTTTCTTACAACCAGTCCGTTTAAGATTAATTGAGTTGACCCGCCAATCCGTTTAAGATTTTTTTCTTAAACTAATATTATTTATACCTATTATCCGGGTTTATTTTGTAACATTTTCAAGGATCATATATAATGCCTAATTTTTTTCATTTCCTTCTTTTTTGATAACATCAAATATTTAATACTTTTTAGTGTCAATTTTCCCTTAAAAATACTTGCAATTGTCTTATAAATACTCAAATTCGATACTTTTATGGTTATTTCGTTATTTTCAGGTAAAATGCAAGTATGTGACAAGAAACACTAGAAAATGATGTAAATATGAAGAAAACACGGATTCTTATGAGACTTTACGGCGTAACACCTACGATAGTGTTACGCCGTAACCTATTTAAGGCAAGACACGTCACCCAGCAAGATTACGGTGTAACCACACAAGAAGATTATGTCGTAACATTATTATTATGGATGGTTGAGTCATCCTAGTTAGCATTATGACGTAACATGAACAATTAGTTACGCCGTAACATAATTTATGCCTATAACATGGAAAGCCTCTTCAACACTTTATGGCATAAAACTCAAGAAGGTTACGCCGTAACATATTTGAAATCTATAAATAGGGCCTCATTTAGCCAATTCATCATCAACCATTCCACCACAGATCTAAGGGGTGATCAAGGCCCCTATAGCACGAAGAATTCCACCAAAAGTCCAAGGGAGATCACACTTAATTTACTTTCGTTTCACCATTTCGCCTTAGCCAACCCTAAAGTCTATATTTATCTTTGTGTTGAAATCTCTGGCTACCTAAGTCTATGGTTCAGGAAAATGGTTTGAAGATTGGCACTTTCGTTAATGACATATTACTTTGATCATAGAAGACCCCCCGATATTGTCACTTTCGATACTGTTTATCTCAAGTGGGGGGATATGTTATTTATGTCCAGGAGTATAATAAAAATAAAAAAGGAAAAAGGTGGTGCAACTATAAGCCACCTAATGTGATAACTCCTGAGGTTGGTTATATGTTATAAAACTAAATAAGTATAAAGGTGGTGCAACTATAAGCCACCTAGTGATTTTGAGGATGCTGCAACTATAAACCATTAGATGTTATGAAGAATGGGTTAGCATGCTTCGCAAGATCTCATTATTAGCTAACCCACTGTGAAGATATGATCAAGTTTTCTCACTTGAAGACTTGGACTATGGATGGACAGTAGCCGGTTATGGATACCTTAGATTATATATGACTATTTGTTTTATGTTTTTATCTTAACACCAATTAAAATGTATATCCCATGTCTATCCTAACCCTTATATGACCAATAAACCTGTGTTATGTCACCCATGTTGCCTTTAAGAATTGTTTAGACCCTAACTCTAACTGGTGTATATTTGTGTACTTTCCAAGCTTATGATAGAATACATGCTATGACTGTACAAACAAGCAATCACCCCAAAAATGAACACTTAGACTAGTTAAGAGTTGAGTGATTTTTGATCCCCTTTTCGTGAGGTGTTTGGCTTTGATGTTCTAGTATAAGTCTTCTATAGATTCATTTCTTTGAGTTAAATTAGAGAAATCTTTTTATAATCCATTCTAACAGATCTACTTGAGGGCAAGCAGAAGTCAAGTGAGGGGATATTTGATAACATCAAATATTTGATACTTTTTAGTGTCAATTTTCTACTAAAATACTTGCAATTGTCTTATTAATACTTGAATTCGATACTTTTATGGTTATTTCACTATTTTCAGGTAAAATGCAAGTATGTGACAAGAAACACTGGAAAATGATGTAAAAATGAAGAAAACATGGATTCTTACGAGACTTTACGGCGTAACACCTACGATAGTGTTACGCCGTAACCTATTCAAGGCAAGACACGTCACCCAGTAAGATTATGGCATAACCACATGAG
>BQNB010193390.1:0-11540 GCA_026074375.1 Tanacetum coccineum
ATTCCTAGTGCTATAACAGAACCCAGAGAAGATATACGAGAAGTGATCTGTGCGAAGCGCAATATCTTGTTGATCGGGCTTGGAGCACTTGATAGCATTTTGTCACTTCTATAAGTCACAAAACACACGCTTAACATATATTTGCAGTTTTGCACCCACCTCGTTCGTTTGTTTTCAGTTATAATGTGTGCTTATTTTAGATATAGGATATAAAGGGTTAATAGACAAAGAAGTTACTATACTTTCCTAAAAAGTTCGCCTAAGTTACTCAACTTTCATTTTGTTCACTTAGGTTACTGAACTTTTGATAAACATACACCCCCATAATTTCAATGTTAATCCGAGCAACCTAGACGTATATTTTAGGTAAGTTAAGTAACATAAATTTCATGTTTTTACAAGTTCAATGATGTTTATGTATATTTTTACAAAGTTGAGTAACCCCAAATGTCATGTTTCATAAGTTTAGTAACCTAAGTGAACAAAATGAAAGTTTAGTAACTTAGGCGAACTTTTTGGGAAAGTATAGTAACTTCTTTGTATAATAACCCTTTCTTCAACGTTAACTGTATTGTTGTTTGTAAACAATAAAGTTGAAAATTTTTTCATTCATGGTTTGTTTTATAACTTTGATGGTATTGGATTTTCTCAATGTGTTCCTCAACAACCTCGCCCTTCACAATCTTTTCTTCAACTTTAACATCTGTGTTTGGTAATTGTGATTTTACTTTGGGTGGAACCATAGCAATTCTCTGTTCTACCCATGAGAAAAGGTAGAGATTTTGGTGAAGATCATAACTGTCATTAACCTCACATCGCCAAGGTCTTCCCAATAATATATGACACTCATAAATATCATCCAGAATACCAAGTACTACTTTATAAGACTTTTCTATGGTCACAGAACCCTACAAACTTGGTAACCTTCAATTGGACAAATCTCCATTGGTAACTTTAAGAAATCTACCAATTTTCTTGAAACTAAATTATTTATGCTACAACCATCAATAATTAAAGAACATACCGAATTGTTGATTGGAATTTTTGAATGAAAAATATTGGTTGTAGATACTCGATCCTCCTTCTTTTCCTCTTCCCATTCTTCAATTCTCCCATTGTTGAACGGGGATTGGTTGCTTGCCTCAATAGGCCTCAAAATCGCCATGGTTGGACGAATTTTTCGACCTTCGTGTTTGCTACCCTCGCGATTCTTGTGGATTAGTGCCCCACCTATGATCACGAAACGTAGTTCTTGTAGCATGGTGTAACACCTGTCAAGTTCTGACATGGATTTGGTAAAACCATGATCCATGTACTCTTTAGACCATACCCCACCAACAATATGGGTTTTTGGATCTTCTAAATCAGTCACCATTCAGGATACTAACAAGCTCTAGATACCAACTGACACAGAACGGAAGCGTGCTATAAACCCTAACTAGGGTTTAAGACGAATCACAATGGGATAAAAGACTAAAAGTCATGAATTTTATTGATAACTGAATAATGAATGACTACACAATAAACCCAAGCCCTATATTTATAGGAGAACTAAACTTGAGGAAAAAGTCTAGAATAACAAAAATATGAAAACCAAATAAAAGTCAATAAACAAAATATGAAAACCATATTTTGTTATTAATATTAAAATTCTCCATCTTTAAGGTTAGTTATTTTTTGAAACCATATATTTTCTCCGCTGGCTCTTGAATCATGTCCTCATCACTATCTCACCCTCTGTCTCTCTACCCAAGATCGAAGTACTCACACACGCACACCCACAAACCTGTTGACGAGTTGAACAAACCAATTAAACACTTGCCGTAAAAAACACATGAACACTCGCCGAAAAAAGGATAAAGAACTAGTTGACAAATTTTTATTATATAAAGAATATGAAACATGAAAGTGACCTGGATGTGTGATAGAACTAGATGGTGGGTATAGAGTTAGTTTTTAATAGATGAATCATCATATTCCAACTTTTACTATGCTCTGTTTTTCTCACCGAGCAAAATGGATCTTCATTAATAACGGATCTTGATTTTTCTTGCAGAGCAAAATGAAAGGTGTTGGGCTCTTTTTATTTTTGGATCTATTTTTTTTTACGTTTCGGGGTTTTTTTTTTGGCGATGCGTTATGACGGGGCTAATTTTTAATATTTTATTTTTTTGTATGATTCGGGGAAAAAAATTTGCGTTGGGACAGGCTAATTTTTTCCCAAATATTTTCTTTTTTTGGGACGGTTTTGTAAATTTTTTTACGGGAATTTTTGTGTAAGAAAATCGTAAATAGTTAAAAGGTGAGGGTCCTTTTTTACGTTTCGGGGGGTTTTTTTTGGCGATGCGTTATGCGGGGCTAATTTTTAATATTTTCTTTTTTTGTATGATTCGGGGGAAAAAAATTTGCGTTGGGACGGGCTAATATTTTCCCGAATATTTTCTTTTTTTGGGACGGTTTTGTAAATTTTTTTACGGGAATTTTTGTGTAAGAAAATCGTAAATAGTTAAAAGGTGAGGGTCCGTTTTGTATTTTTTTTTACTTTGGGCCAGATTTTAGGCTATTTTTGGGTTTTTTTTTGGCTAATTTTTTCCCGGATATTTCCTTTTTTTGTATGATTCGGGAATTTTTTTTGCGTTGGGACGGGTTAATTTTTTCCCGAATATTTTCTTTTTTTGGGACGGTTCGATATCTTTTTATTTGGGCCGATGAATGTAAAAAAGTTGTGAACAATAAAAACTTGACGTGTTTTTTTTGTTAATTTTTTTACGGGATTTTTTGTGTAAGAAAATCGTAAATAGTTAAAAGTTGAGGGACCGTTTTGTATTTTTTTTACTTTGGGCCAGATTTCAGGCTAATTTTGGGCTAGTTTTTTTTTTTACTTTGGGCCACATTTTATGCGAATTTTAGGCTAGTTTGTCGACAAATGTGTATATTAGTAATAATTTTTTTATATGGCTTATGTGTTGGGCCTCATGTTTAAAGGTTTTTTTTTATATATATAGGTTTTTTTTAATATAATGGGTTGTACGTTTGTGACCATATCGATTATTTTAAAGTTATTAGGTATCGAAGATGTTTCCGCGGGTATTTTTTTTATCTGAATAAATCGGAACTTTTGTAATATTTTTTTCCCTCCTACTTTGTGCATACAAATTTAAAAAAAAAAACTAAAATCGGGCTGGCCCAAAATGGGAGCCCGATACTGTAGCACATGGCCCACAGTCAAAACGACTGCGTATTAGACCGCTAATGTGTATATTTACAAGCAAATGAACCCGCGCGTTGCGGCGGGGCTAATTTTTTCCTGAATAATTTTTTTTTACGTTTCGGGGGGTTTTTTTTTGGGGCGATGCGTTATGCGGGGCTAATTTTTAATATTTTCTTTTTTTGTATTATTGTGGGAAAAAAAATTGCGTTGGGACAGGCTAATATTTCTTTTTTTGGGACGGTTTTGTAAATTTTTTTACGAGAATTTTTGTGTAAGAAAATCGTAAATAGTTAAAAGGTGAGGGTCCGTTTTGTATTTTTTTTACTTTGGGCCAGATTTTAGGCTATTTTTAGGTTTTTTTTTTGCTAATTTTTTCCTGGATATTTCCTTTTTTTGTATGATTCGGGGAATTTTTTTTTGCGTTGGGACGGGTTAATTTTTTCCCCAATATTTTCTTTTTTTGGGACGGTTCGATATCTTTTTATTTGGGCCGATGAATGTAAAAAAGTTGTGAACAATAAAAACTTGACGTGTTTTTTTGTTAATTTTTTTACGGGATTTTTTTATAAGAAAATCGTAAATAGTTAAAAGTTGAGAGACCGTTTTGTATTTTATTTTTTACTTTGGGCCAGATTTCAGGCTAATTTTGGGCTAGTTTTTTTTTTTTTACTTTGGGCCAGATTTTGGGCCACATTTTATGCGAATTTTAGGTTAGTTTGTCGACAAATGTGTATATTAGTAATAATTTTTTTATATGGCTTATGTGTTGGGCCTCATGTTTAAAGTGTTTTTTTTGCTATATTGGGTTTTTTTACTATAATGGGTTGTACGTTTGTGACCATATCGATTATTTTAAAGTTATTAGGTATCGAAGATGTTTTCGCGGGTATTTTTTTTTATCTGAATAAATCGAAACTTTTGTAATATTTTTTTCCCCTCCTACTTTGTGCATAAATTAAAAAAAAAAAAAACACTAAAATCGGGCTGGCCCAAAATGGGAGCCCGATACTGTAGCACATGACCCACTGTCAAAACGACAGTGTATTAGTCACCTAATGTGTATATTTATAATACTTCAAGAATAACATTTGTTTGACTCGTTAGGCTAAACTTCTTAAAAGTACAAAACAAAACAAGAAAGTTAGAGTGACAACTATTTCTATGACGAGAAAATGCAATAAAAACGTCTAACAATGTCATCCGAGCTTGATTGGGTTAGCCACCTGATCGTTGTGCGTAGGTATTTTTATTATCAAGTTTTACTATTTATATTTTATTGACTTTACTTAAAAACCACACTAACGGACAATGTACCCGATCAGTTATAGCTTCGTTGGTAAGTAGAACTTAATATTTCAATATACTAAACTCACGTGACAACCTAGAAACGAAGCAAAAAATGCAGAGGAGCCATATATTTTTGGGTTTATTGTCTAAAAATGTATTATACTTGCTACTTTTTATCATTGTGTATAGCATACTAATTTTTTTTCATTGTGACACCAAACTTTTGAATTCGTGCTATTGTGTGTATTTTGTGACCATTTTACCCTCATTTTTTTCAAAAGTCAAAGGATAAAATGGTCATTTTAAATGCATAAATAGCCACAAAATACACACAATAGCACTATTTCAAAAGTTTGGTGTCACACTGAAAAAAAATAATACTCTACGGACAAAGAAAAAAGTGACAAGTATAATACATTCTTAAACAATTAACGCTATATTTTTTAAGGATAATTTCATCTATATCCTAAAAAAAACTTATAAGTACATTGATAACCTTACAAATTTTGCAATTAAATCAATATCCTTTTAAACTTAATAAACGAGTATATCGGCCCACGCTTCGCTGCGGGACGTTTTACATAGAGCATTTTTACAACTTTCTCCGCCGTTCGGTTACAAATTTGGATCGAAACAATACAATATTATAAATCATAAAGCTTATAGTAGACTGAAATATACATCAATGGTGAACAATTTTTAAAAACAACATATCATTTTGGCCATGATTAAAGATATTCCACAGTCCAATCTTGTACCAATACAATGTTGGCACTCCGTAAACTTTTGTGACCTATGTATCGATTGGTGATGCCTACCAAGACATCGAGGGGGAAAAATAAACCAAAAGACCTGCTATGAGACTTTGTGATGATGCCTGCTTTTGGGATTTGTATTTGATCTCACAACATTTCATTTTTTTTCTTCTCATAACCCAGTACAGAATCCACATATCTGCATAAAACATACATTCCAAAATAAGTTATTAGCTTACAAATCCAAAATATAGTCATGTAAAAAGCTTTTCTTGCGGAAACTTACTATTGTGTCATAATGGAGCTTTGAAGAATTTCTGTGCTGTTTGAATTTGCATGTTGTAGACGATGTAGGATATTGAATTCACCAAAAGCTTGAATTCATTGTAAGCGCGATAAAAACTTATAATGCAGAAAAACAAAAAATTTATTATGGGAGAACTATACTACTGGTTACACAATGCAGAAGGCCAAGGGCAGAAAAGGAAAGATGTTTTGTTTTCTTTTTTGAAAAAAAATCCTAACCTTTCATGTCCATGTATTGTTTTTTCAAGCGAATATGCTCAACACTCTTCTTACCTGCAAACAGGTAAAGTTATATTGAAAATTCAAGAGATTGTCTGTCATGAGTAGCCTATAACATACAACACCCAAACAACCTTTTCTTTGACAACCAAACATGCTGCTTTTGAAAGGAACGTATCAGCCTTATTTGGTAGCAAAATCAGCAGCCAAACACCCCATTTTAATAGCAAAACAACGAATCCAACAACCCCAAAACAACCTTTATTTTAAGTGGATAATCAGCCCAAACACCTTGTTTTGACAGAAAAACAACAATCGAATTTCAAATGCTTAAAACCCCTTGTCTCATTTTGATTAAAGAATATATTAATATCTAACATATATAGTCTTTATGTAATAATATTTAATGAATTAATTATATATAAACTTTAAAAATTGTCAAAGATAGGTAGGCCAGCCAACCCTAACCCCGTCCGTTTGAACCAAAATCTATTTTGACTCATCACTAATCAACCAGAGGGTCACATCCACTAATTAAGTCACCTTAACATACACCGTCAGCAATGATGGATTGCCGAATACCGGGTGACTAACATAAGTGTGCATACGGGTTTGTCTCTTTGCGTGAGTGATAGGTTCTTGCCAGCATACACCATTGGCATGTGTGAATCCTCACGCATCAGCTAGCTTTAGCAGGTGGGAATATTTCATCAACTAAGAAAATATATCAAACGTGTCTTACAAATAAATCAGTTTAAACAAAATTAGCGATTGCAATTATATAGGTAATGTTGGACAAACCTCTGCCATTTTCTGTGGCATTCTCATTAGCTAAAAAATTAGCACTAATAAGGTCACCATAGATGTAATATCAGCACCTATATACTTCTGCATCATCTTCCAATGACGATCCTGAAAATAAAATATTATCAGCAATTTCACGCCGTTTATGCTCAAACTTTTTTATACCTCTTTCATTTGGGCATTTGTTACGGTAGAGCGCAAGGGCAAAAGATGCCTATATGAATCGATTTTCAAAACAAATGCTCAGAAACTATACAAATAACGCACTAAACTTCTTTTCTAGATCAAACCAATACCGGACCTACAAAATGACACTCACTTTGATTTCCAATGTTAACCAATTGCATATGGTCTAGGTTTGTATTAGGCCGCAAAGTCGGAACATCCTTGTCCATGAACACCACGAACAACCTCTTCCACGCCAACATTCACTACATCTAAGAAAAAAGCATAAATTTTAGTCATAACAATAAGCGTGGAGACTATATTACAAAATAACAGAACGTTATAACCTTGAGGGTTGGTGCTACTCGACACCACGTACTTTAAGTATAACCCTTTTGAGGTAACGTGTAAGCCTAAATGTCTTAATTATAGGTAAATGGGTTGAGACTGCCACCTCTAAACCTAACTACTCAATATGGATATTTAGATCATGCAATCTTATATTATGAAAAAAGTCAAAGCCCTTGAACATATAGTATGATTTTCACATGTTTCAATTAAGAAAGATTGATCTACAAATCACTTAACTCTCTAGCATTTAGTAATCTTTATCTATATGGTCAGAATTGTTCAAACTTCAAAAATTTTAAAACTGAACATCGAACGGGGATTGATACGATTATATATTGTCCTGGATAATGATGCTACCTGAATATCATCAATACCACAGACGACACAGATATTACCAGCTTCTATACTTTTTGCAGGAGCCCTGAATGTCTAAAACACAAATAGTTCGTTGACTTTTCCAAATCTGCATCGAAAGGGGATTGATACGATTGTATATTGTCATGGACAATGATGCTACCTGAATATCATCAATACCACAGACGGCACAGATATCACCAGCTTCTACACTTTCTGCAGGAGCCCTAAAGAATTTCTGAAACACAAATAGTTTGTTGACTTTTCCAAATCTGCAGGCATCATCTGATGGGCATATCTAGAAAACAAAAAAGACAATTAGTTTGTTTCAGACCAGAAATTTATTAGAAAGTAATCAGAATGTATATAGGGGGAGATGTGGATGTGGGTTTTGAAAGTGATGATGTTATGTTAATTTGTTATAATCACGTAATCGATTATAGTAACATAGACGACAGATAATAGTAGCAATTGAATGAGGTTGTGCTCTTTGAAGTGGTCAAGTTGTAATGATCAATTAATCAGATGCTTAACTTGTTTAAGCAATTTTCTGATTATTTTATGAACTAAACTCATAAAATTATCAACAAAAACATTGCTTTCAAGAAAGTAGAGAAGTTATATAAAACGGAGATAGAAGCATCTCTCAATGAGGTTAAAATAGGAGTAAAAAGGGCTTTATGTCCCATTTAGGTAATTTTCTCTAAAATGTCCAAAGTACATTTTCATTCGTTCAGTTTTGATAATTTCCCTTTTCTGTACATTTGAGTCACTGAACAATGGTTTGCAAATCAGATACACTAAAACTTACACGAACATCCATGCCTCTATTTAGAACTCCGGCATGTAAGCGCCCAATAGCTATTTTACCCTTGTGTTCCTCATATTCGGTGTTTATGACCTGCATACATAAACAAAAAGTTAGCTAAATTAAATGTTGCCATCTTGCTACTCTGAAAGTCGAAACGTAATTGTCGAGCTTTACCATTTCCCCAACCAAAACAAACGTATATATTTAACTTATTAAGTGACAATAAAATATTGCTCTAACCCTCACAATTAGCCTACACTTTCTAAAGTCAGCAACTTCTAAACATATTATATGGTAAGCTTGATCCCATTCGGTCGCATAACTAATGTCGAGATGATCTGACCGAGCACGTTTTACCCATTTTAAACCGTATCCAATAAATTAGACCAAGACGAAAACTAAATTGGTGTAAAAAGTACTATAACTTTATAACCCGTAGGCCACATCTGTAATATAGCATTTATATAAGTCGTGTGGATTGAAGATTATAAAGAAAGATGTGAAGATAAGCGTTCATACAATGTGTAATTACAATTACTCAAATGAATACTTGAGGCAGACAACTATAAACCATAAGATAAACCTATGTTTACACTGTAAATCTATGCTTAATCTTGCATTATGTCAGTGTTCGCTAAACACTATAAACCTATGTTTACACTATAAACCTATACTTAATCTAGCATTGTGTCAGCGTTCGCTTTTAATGAGATGTTACATATAAGTATTGCATTTAGTTTCCTTTAGACGTAACTAAGTTTACAATGCCCATATGCCATTTTGCGCTATGTGAACAATCCATAATAATGACATTAACAGAAAACCCACACGTACAATTTTTTGGCCATGCTGCATTTTTCATTTTTTGTAAAAGATGCTTTAAATTCGTAGGCCGTGAAAAACTAAGTTATTAACAAAAACAATATATCATGAACCATAAAGACAACAAAATCACATCACTACTAACCCAAAGCTGTAATTTGAAAATTCAAATCTTATAAAAAAAACCTAAAACTGAAATCTTACTTCACTCTTGTAATCATTTACGTAAGAAAACATGAAAATGAAATTGTCATATGGAATAGACTCTTGCTTCTCACAAGCAATAAAAATGAAAGTTTCCACAGCGATGGACACTTCAATTTTAGGCCGCCATATATTTTTATAGATTTATTATGTTTATTTAACTTCTATTTCTCATTAATATAATAATTTTTTCTCCTTTAGATGCAGCTAAGGATGACTTAAAACAAAATCAATAGGGCGATAATAATATCGCAGATTCTACTGATTCATAATAGATTATCAGTTTGAATGTTATAGCATATGGAGGCTATTTGAGAAGAGGAAGAAGATGGAATGACATGTTTTTTTCTAAGGAAAAGATGGTACAAGAGTAATTCATCTTTATATTTAATACTTTTTTATATTAAAGTTATTTAATCTAGATTAAAACGCTTTTCTAAGGATATACATCTGTATTTTTAAATTTTAAAAGGATATTAATGTAATTATAAAATTTGTAAAGATATTAATATATTTATGAGTTTTTTTAAGGATATAGATGAAATCCCCTTTAAAAGTTTTAATTTTTCACTTTCAAGAGCACGCTTTTCATTTAAGAGCTTTTCAAATGTTTTAGTAAAATCCTTGTTAAACTTTAAGAATTCCTCATTCTTCTTTTGCAAATCAATAATATCTAAATCATTATTAGAGGTAGATGGTTTAGGTTGTAACTCTTGAGAGTCGATTGCCATGAGACATGTTACGTCATGTTGAGGTTCATCACCGTCTACGTTATCACTCCAAGCTCTTCCGACAAAAGCCTTGTTCTTCGTCAGCTTTGGACACTCACTACTAAAGTGACCTTCTTCTCTGCAATTGTAGCAACCATGATTTTGTCTTAAGTTTTCACCGCCTTTGTTCCCAAAGCTATTACCACGACCTCTTCCAAAACTATTAGCTCCATTATTGAATCGATTGACACGTCCGAATAGATTACCCTTTCGGAAGTTCCTTGCCATCAAGTTGAATGCTTCGGCTTCTTCTTCATCTACATCTTCATCACTTCCTCATTGATTATCGATATCATCACTAGTTTGTACCATGGTGACTTAGCTTTGAGAGCTAAAGACTTGACATTTTCTTTTGGATTAATTGCTTAAAAATGTACTATACTTGCCATTTTTTGTCATTGTATGTAGACAACTATTTTTTTTGCCATTGTGTCATTCAATTTTTAAATTCGTGTTATTGTGTGTATTTTGTGACCATTTTAACCTTACTTTTTTCAAAATTTAAAGGGTAAAATAGTCATTTTACATGCAGAAATAGTCGCAGAATACACACAATAGCACGAATTCAAAAGTTGAGCGACATAAAGGCAAAAAAATAGTTGTCTACATACAATGACAAAAAATGGCAAGTATAATACATTTTTACGCAATTAACCCTTTTCTTTAATGCTCTTCGAGGAAATGCCATCATTTTCTAGGATTATTTCTTAAACCTTAAGGTTGCCAATTAGCTTGTCAAAAGGAAGTGTAGCCAAGTCCTCGGTTTCTTCAATGACCATCACTTTGGTTCTCCATTTTAATGGAAGAGTACAAAGAAACTTCCTCACATGATTTTTTCTTGAGTAGTCTTGATCTAAAGATTTGAGACTAGTGATAATAGCATTGAATCTGGTGAAGCCGCTATCGATAGTTTCTTCACTTGAGATTAAGTTCTTATATTGCTGAGTGAAAAGATCAATCTTTAACTTGTGAATTGTCTTGGTGAGTGATGATAAGTGTATGCCAAACTTCTTTGGCAATTTTACACGTGAAGACTCGTTTGTACTCTTTACGAGGTAAGGCGTTGTAAAGAGTCATCTTGACTTCGTTGTTCTTGACGAGTTGCTTATTTTGATCATCCTTAAGAAGTTCATGTGGTGTTTTAACTTTCATCTTTGTTTCTGAATCATCCGTCATGAAAATAAAATCACCATATTTTGAATGACTTGTCATAAGTCAATATCTTTGGACTTAATGTAAGTCACAGAGCAGGTTTTCCAAAAGCAAAACCCTTTGGCCTCTAACAAAGGTGGTCTTTGCATAAATCACCTCTCGACATAGTTCTTTTGAGCCATGGATCTTTACTCTACTTTTTCAAAAACCAGAGTTAGGATTTCAAATTTTTAAAAAAGAAGTTTTCGACTTGAAAGAAATTCTCAGGAAGGCTTTAACGCTTAAAAACTTGTGTAAACTGTTTTGATACCATTTGTAGAATGATAGAG
>BQNB010193393.1:0-11540 GCA_026074375.1 Tanacetum coccineum
TTTTCCATTCATTTCATTAATACATCATCTATATTCCATCCAAGTTTTCTCTAACAATCCAACCCACATCTCACTTATTTTTCTTGGTTGATCTTAAGATTACTAGTATTCTACACGGTTGTTAAGTAAAAATATAAAAACCAAAAGCCTAATACCAATGGCCCAATACCCTTTTGATATTAAACCGAGCCCAAAGTCAAACCCTTAGTCAAATAAATAAAGAAAAGAAAAGCGGGAAAAGAAGCGATTAGTGACTCACGCAATGATGTCAAATGACTGACAGCTTGGCAGTCCGTGCCAATGATTGGAGAATGTCAACGTGGCAACAAATAAAGGGTCAAGATCAATTTAAACAAACACAAAGGGCTGATGGAGGGCTAGGATGAAAGCTACTCAACTCTCTCACACAACTAGCACACTAAGGACCTAGAAGTATCTTCTCTTGCCTATAAAAGGAAGCCTCAACTCACAATCACGGGATCATCTAGGGTAGTAGTAGCTTAATATAGGTTTAGCTTATTTATTTTTAGCTTATGTCATTTAAATTTCATGTAATTTCTTTCCAAAGTATTGTAAACAGCTTAAGTTTTAATAAAATTCAGTTTTTACCTTAAAGTTTTGTTAAATTCAATTTCTTATGTTTAGCAATTATGGTTTAAAAAGTATAATAAGCTCCTCTTAAGCTCTTTTAAGCTACTTATACTACATTTAGCTTGTTACACTCAGTTAAGTTCTCAAAGCTTAACTGAGCTTATTAAACATCCAATCCACTCTCAAATGTACCTCAGCTTAACTGATAGCTTATTGTTTCTGCTTATTTGATTGTGAAAACTTGTTCATTAGGTTTTTAATAAGCTAATCATCATCTGGTATTTGAGGTTTGAGTCTTAATTCTCAATTTTATAAGCTAAAAATGGTTATAAGCAACTTAAAGGGGTGTTTGGTTTATGGCAGTACTAACTTGAGTTAGTACTGTCCATAGCCATTTGGTTCTTTAACTTGATTCTAAATCTCAAATTTAGTATTATAAGGTTAGGATTTAAGGACTTTGTAGGCTAAATCAAGTTTTGATCAAGTTTAAGTATAGGTTGTTTAAATCTGTAGTCATAAGTTCAGCTTCTTAGGATCTTTTAGCTTAAATCAATTCTAGCTATTTTTGTTGCTAAAATTGCTCATGTTTTAGTGTTTAAAGGATGTTGAAACCAAGTCTTAAGGGTTTCAGTTTATGATTTTGAGTTTTGGTTAATTCTTTGGTCAAGTGCATTAGTAGAAATAAACAGCCTTAAGGCCTACTTTAAGTAAAAAAAAATTAGGCTAGTTAAAGTTAGAATTAGGATTTGAAATTTAGTTCACAAGTAGATTATAGGTCAATATAGATAGGTTAGGGCTTATTTTAGCTTAAATAGCTTATTTGATTATCTGTTTTAGATCTGCAAACTTGTCATTTGTCTTTTCATAAAAACTTTAAAAACAAAAAACATAGTGTAAACAGTTAAAATAGCTTTTTCATTTAGCTTTTTCTTTGCTTATTTGATTTTCAAATTCCTTTTTAATTGAAGTTTTAGATAGCTTATAGGATAAGCTTTCTAGTGGTATAAGCCACTAAGCCATAATGTTCCTTAGCTTGTTTAAAAATAAGCTCAAAGTTGCTTGTTTGTCTGTTTTGAACTCAGTTTTATGCAAAAATGCTTATTGGTTTTTCCAGCTTATTGTTTAATCTTTTTGCTTAATTCTTTCTTAGACTTGCTTATTAGGTTAGTTGTAGGGAGTTGCTAGCTTATTAGTTCTGTTTTCAGCTTATTCAAGTTTTCTAGTTAGTTTAGTTTAGTAAAAAAAAACCTAAAAACCTTTAACTCATATATGTGACTTTTAAGCTCAAATTCTGGCTTATTCATTAAGTTTCATAAACAGTTACTGTTGTAAAATTTGCTTATTTTCAGCTGTTTGATAAGTTTGTTTAAAAAGTTTATCAAAAATAAAAAAAAGGGAACAGGGGAAATCTTGGGTGAGCAAGGCTCGAACCCAAGACCTCAACCTCGTCCAACCCTTTTAAACACACACCAAACCAACTGCACCCTTGGGACTTTTACGTCCAAGTTTCCTTTCAAATTGTATTTAACACCTTTTTGGCTTTCTTTTATAATAAGCACTTCGAGTGCTGTTTGGATTTTTTCTAGCTTATTCGTTTAAGAATTTTTCTTGCTAGTAATTTTCCTGTTTCCTTTAATTGATAAGTAACTTTTGGTAATTTTCTAGGATTTAATTTCAAACTTTAAGTATTTTTCTTGCATTTTATTAGATTAAAAACTTTAAAAAATCATAAAAAATTGAAAAATAATCAAAAAAATAAATTTCTTTTATCTGAAAATTTTCTTTTATTATTAAGTAGGTTTAGAAATTAAATTTGCATTCGTAGGTCTTAAATTTGATATACTTGCTCGTTTAGTTGCGTTTTTACATTTCCCGTTAACATTTTTGTGTTCAATAGCTTAATTGCTTAGTTGTTTTCTTTCCTTTACATGTTTTATGTGTTTTCATTTGTAGAAATAGAAAACCAATTCAAAAACTTTGAAAACATTCAAATCATTGTCCAAATAAAAACGGGGTTTCAATTCATAATTCTTGGGGTATAAACGACCCGGTGAACACTTACCGGTTAACGTACGATATTTTGTGTAGATTTTACTTTTAATCTTTGTCCTCAAGGATTATTAGTGAATTTCTTATACTTTCATATTATACGTATGTATCAATAACCGACTAGATTACAAGTTTGTTGCTTTCAATGATTCAAGCAATCCAGTCTCAAAATTATTGTCTTTACCATTTACCAACACAAGAACCAGAATTACTGTATAATTCATAAATATGGATACCTGAAGGTCAAGAAATGACGCAGCAGCAAGAACACATTATGCATTACTGTCATCAAGTTTAGGGTGATTTCCATAAAGGTATGCCAAAGCTGTTGCAATCGCCGCTCTATTTACATTGTTGTCATCCACATGCAAGGTCAAAACTGGTGATGTTGCATCTTTCAATGGTCCATGTCTAACTTAACCCGCTGCATTAGTACAGGCAAGCAATTCCAGTTTCAGACCCCACACCTGCCACCATCATTATGTATTCTGAGCAACCACCGCCGCGTGGACGACATTTGTTTTTTGACCTTGACTGTCTAACCTAACAAGCACTAGTTCCGGGAAAACAACTTGGGTTACAGAAGCGACACCCGCCACCACTACTGACCATCCAGACATACCTACGACCCGACTGATACTCTGTGTATCCGCCACTTGCGCTGCCATAGCCAGTCAGGGGAGAAATGAATGTTATAGCAGCATCACCTGTGCAATTGCCTTGTAAAGGCTCTAAAGTCTCGACTATATCAGTCATTAATGGTCTTGCTTTATGGTTGTTGCTTAGACAATAGTATGCTAAGCTGCAAGCTTTTTGTGCTGCTCTGATGAAGTATTGATCTTCTAGCCTTGGGTCGATAATTAGTAACCATTTTTTCTTGTCTTTTAGTTTGGGTCGAGCCCAATCCACCAAGCTTTGTTCTTTCGTTGGTCGTCTTGTCGACCGACCTTCTTCCCGTTAACAGCTCTAAAAGAACAACCACAAAGCTATAAACATCATTTCTTACGGTAAGATGTCCTGTTTGGCATACCAAAATCATGTGTCAGGTTTATAATAAACGACGCAGGTAGCAATTTAGACTTAATCTTATGAATAGGTAGATTTCAATTGTGTTCTATATCAGACACGTCAAATCAAAAGTTGTAACTGATATGTAATAAAAGAGACACACCTGGTCACGGAAACGAGTAAACTTGTACTTCAAACCATCCTTAGTTCTAATGAAAAGCTGATTAGTGCGAGGAACTTTCATCCAGGTAAGAGCTGAGATATTAGAGTTATTGACTTCAACAGCCTTACCACCTCCTTGTTTCTTCCATAATACACCAGAATGAACTTTAAGCTGGCCTGGGTTATGCATTGCAAATCAACAATGTTCATGTTCAATCATATGATCAATGTTACTAACCTACTGCATTAAAGTACTTTTAATACCACATCACAGACAAAAATCATACAAACTCAATTAATTTAGCAAAAGACGATGCAAGTCAAAATCTATCCTAAATCTATCATATGATCAACCTTACTAACATACTGCATTATAGTCCTTTATATACCACATCACAGATAAAAATCATATAAATCAGTCAATTTATAAAATAAATTCGCAAGTCAAAATCTAGCCTAAATCAATATTATGACCAACGTTTGTAACATATTGCATTAAATTTGTTTTATACGACATCACACCGACAAAATTATAGAAACTCAAATCAATGAAACAAAAAAGGGCAAATCACATTCTAGCCTAAAATCAATAATATGAACAAAGCTACTAACCCACTCATTAAATGCCTTTTTATACCACATCACAGCCAAAAATCATACAATATCAACTAATTAAGCAAAATATAACAAATCAAACTCTATCCTAAATCAATCATATGATCAAACTTAATAACTTACTGCATCAAATTCCTTTTATTACCACATCACAGACAAAAATACACAAACTTAACTAATTAAACAAGAAACGTTAAAAGTCAAAGTCTAGCCAAAATCAATCATACAATCAACGTTACTAGACTACTGCATTAAAGGCTTTCTTATACCACATCACAGCAAAATTTATAGAAACTCAATCAATTAAGTAAAAAACGGCAAAAGTGAAAATCTAACCTAAATCAATCATATGATCAACGTTACTAACCTACCGCATTAAAGGCATTTTTTATACCACATCACAACAACAAATTATACAAACTCAATCAATTAAGTAAAAAAATGCAAATCAAACTCTGGCATAAATCAATCATATTATCAACCTTACTAACCTACTGCATTAAAGTCATTTTCATACCACATCACAGACAAAACTCATACAAGCTCAATCAATTTAGCAAAAACCTACGCTAAATTTATCATAGGATCAACCTAACTAACATATTGCATTATAGTCCTTTATATATCACATCACAGACGAAATCATACAAACTCGGTCAACTTAGAAAAAAAAAGTCGACCAAATTAAAATAAAATCCCCAAAAAACCCAAACACAAAAAACGAAATACAAACCCCAAACCAATCCCCAAACCAACCAATCCCAAACAGCAAACCCAACCACAATACCAAATACCAACCACACAAAAAGACCCCAAACAAATAAAAAACATAATACAATATGACACCCCAAACCAAAAAAAAAGAAAAACAAAACCAAAACCCAGTAAGCAGACACCATACGCACTCCTACCAAAAAAAGCTCACCCGCAACACTGAAAACCCCATAAACCCCCATCACAAAACAAAATCAGCGAAAACCCCAAACCACCCCAAACAAAAACAAAACGTAACCCAACACACAACTAGCTGAGATGTATACAAAACGCCAATACAACTAACCCCAAAAAAAACAGACAGACCAAAACAACCCCCCCACCCCTCCCCCCCACCCCCACCCAACCCACCAAACCTCCCCGCCCCTAAACCCCCGACCCCGACTCGCCCCCCACCCTCCAACCCACAACGATCCCAAGACACCCCCAAAACCACCTCGCGTACTAAAAAACTCAATACAGTGCACTTAAGTAGCTTCTCTAACCACATCACAGGGGGGGGGGGGGGGGGGGCAAAAAAACCAAAAACTGTACTCTTTTAGACTCACTCCATAAAGTAAAAGAACATAAAAAACGGAGGCAAAGTGAAAATCTTAACCTAAATCCATCATAATGAATCACCGTTTACTAACCAAAACCAGACGTCTAAACCCTAGTCCCCGCCCGACAACCAAAGACTAACCACCCCAAATAAACTACCTACACCTACAACCTAATCTAAGAGATCCACCCCCCCCTAACCAAAAAGACCCACACCAAGCGCATAAAAAGCAGCGTCAAATAAATAACTCCCACCTCACCCCACCCCCCAATAAAACCAACACAAAATCAATAAAGAACAAAAAATTGCAAATCAAACTCACCTGGCCATAAATCAATCATATTCACCACCATACCTCACCTACATAACCTAAACTAGCCTATACTTACATGCATTAAAGAGTGCATTTTCATCCATAGTCACCACAACTTAACCCCAACCCACCCCACCACCACATCATCTCCCCACACAAAACCGCCACAACCAAGCACCTCAAAATTAAACCAATGTCATCACGCCCAAAAACTAAACCAAGATCTATTGCAGAACACTGAACCAGCAAAATATCTCATAAACGACAAACACACCGCACATCCTATGAGCCTCCAATCCACAATCCCAGCCGCCCAACCGTCCCCTAAATCCCCAACCCACCACTACCACACTCCCCCGGACACCTAAAGAAAAACCACAAAGGTCTCCCCCGTCCTACGTTTTTAAAAAAAAAAAGTCCTCCTAATAAAAATATTACAAAATATCCGATAATAACAACACAATCCAATCCATCCCCAAACACACCCCACCCCATCCCCCCCGACCGCCCATCCCCACCGCCCACACCCAACCCCCCACCCCCCACCCACCCCACCCCCACACCCCACACCCACACCCCCCACACCCCCACCAACACCTCAAAAAACACCCGCCCCCCCCCTTTCCCCCCCTCCCCCCCCTCCCCTCCTCCCCCAAAACCACACCCACCAACACCACAACACACATCCCCCCCCCACCCACCACCACCACCACCACACCCAACCACCACCCCCGCACCCAACCCCACTCAACACACCAACACCAAGCCAATTCCTAACCACACATAAGAGACCAAGACCAACACCAAAACCAATACCACACAAAACCAACCAACAAGAGCACAACACAGAAACAGTTAAAACAAAATTAACCAAAGACCAAGAACCACAACAAACTCCAACAAACACAAACCATCAAAAAAACAACCAACCACAAAGATACACACACAACTACCAAAAATACAAAGAACAAACACCTCCCAAAAAAGATAATACCCACCTCCTACAAACGAAAAAAGTCTCACCAACCACACCAAACATACCAAACAGGCCACCACTAACCAAAAAGTTAAACAAGGAACAGTCGACAAAAAACACTAACCCACAACCAATACAATAACAACACAATAGCAATAGCATTATACAAAGTATTGACCACACAACCCATATTCAAAGCCCCCCTTACACCGAAAAGAGTGCCCATCAAGGCAAACACAGAACCCACACCTAAAAAAAAATCCACCCATGCAAAGAAGCCCAAAACCACACCGACCTTAACAAGTAGTTTGACATCTTAAGAAGCATAAGATCCAGTAACAAAACCCATCCCACCCCAAAGAACAATAAACAACACACACCACCATCAAGACAACCAACCACTAGCAATACCCAACAAAAGACAACAGATCATTCAACAAAAAACAAAAAAACCATCCCGCAAACAACGAACCATATTTGGATTAAAATAAACATAGAATTTGAGAGATAAAATATTTGAAAGTCCTAAATTGAAAAGCTTAACTTTCTTAGTAAGAAAATACTTTCAATTTGTTGTTTTATCTTCGCATAAATTTTCACATTAACATTTACTTGAAATGAAAACATTCACTCTAGTCAAAAGCTTGAGAATATTATATAAATATGTAATAGTCTCGAAAATGATTCGTAATGCTTAAAAATGATTAGGATAATTTTTGTACTCTTTAAAAGTCAAAACTATACATATAAAATATATGACAATCCCAAAGAAACAAATAAACTCATCATTTTAAATGATCTCACACTTAAGACTAGTCTTAGTCTTAATGGAACACATTAGAAAAATCTTTATTTTTTTCTTTTAAAAGAGTGTTTGTGAGTGTCAAGAAAGATTTCAGATATATATCGATTCATTATTCAAATTATGATTGATATCATATTTCGAATCTAATTGCTAAGTTTTTGAGTTTGGATATGAAATCGGATTCATTATTTGTCTAGCTTCAAGATTATATCAAAATCATAACAAAAGATATTATCTCGAATCTACATACTCAATCACACTAGGTTGATATGAAAATAATTTTATCCCTTTCCAAGACGAAAAGAATATACATCGGTTCATAACTCACACTTAATGATGTTATATTGAGTCTACAAGTCCGATAGGTGTGTTCCTATTATTTGGTAAAGTTGTCATTTCTGAAAAACCAAACACGAGCAAATGCACAACATATGTAACTTTGCTCATACAATTCAAAAGCACGAGTCAATACTCAAATTCACTTTGTGTTATAACATTTTCTCACTATACCAAATAAGCATAACACTATTTTTAACTAAGTCTTTAAAACGAGAACACTTCAATTATCTAAGATTAAGATTAGGAATTATGGAACATATTATATAAATCATTATTTTTCTTTCTTTCTATAAGTGATCGTAAGTGGATTTCGAATATAAAGGTTATTATTATTCAAACGATAATTAATCTCATTATTCTATCCAATTACAAATGTTCGAAATATGAACATGAAGTCGAGATTAGAATTTATTTAGATAACGAAAATATCAATAAAACGACCATAGATATTTTTTGAGTCTACATGTTTAACTATTTTTAGTTATTACATGAAATTACGAAATCGATCATAAGACAAAAAGAATAACCATCGAATTGCAATTCACACTTGTATTGAAGATGTTTTATTACGTCTAAATGTTCATAATGTTTGTGTTATTAGCAATGGTCAAAAATATGCTAAAAGCTAACACACTCCTAGTAGGATCGACATTGTTGAAATTCCATCGGGAAATTCACGACAACTTCCACGTTATGCTCAAAACTTAGACGTCGAATCTGAAAATTCAAACATATACTCCCTATAACATATATAAGACACTCCAATTGCCAAAATAACAACACCACCTCTCAAATTGCTCTAAATTGTGTTCTGTCTATTTTTGCCACCCTCACGGATCTACGGATCCAAGTTAGCGAGATCCGTATGCCCATTTGGTAGATCCGTGTATCAGATAGACTTACACTAAATTTAAATCATTGGACCACTTTCATCTTCTCCTTCAATAACAATTTAAACCGAGAACCCTTATAACATATATAAGCTTCTCCCATTGCCAAAAAGTTAACACCATCTCCCAAATAATGGGAAATCGAGTTATGTCCGAATTTTGGACACCCACAGATCGACGGATCTTCCACACCTATATCCGTCGTTGATTTAGGTAGATCCGTGTGTGGTCATCATATTTGTATATCTTTCTTTTTATCATTTTGCACTTGTCTAAGGTCTAACATACAAGTAACTAACCTTTAGTACATCATAATTTCTACAATAGAATATTCACAAGATGTATTAAACTAATTAACCTTAATTAGATTATTTTTATAAAGATATGCAAAGGTGCGTTCTTAGAATGCTCTCAATATAGCATATTGCATATTTTCACACTTAAGTATACTCCTAAGTCCTAGAAGACTCAATCTTGTTTAAACTCACGACATCTTGCTTGCTCTCTTATTTAACCCTAGAATTATACACATCATGATTAAGATTATGAGAACCAGAATTGAAACATATTAGTTGAGTCGCATTAGGCCAAGTATTAGTAGATAATGAAGTTTACATCTTTGCTACACTACATTAGGAAAATGTGAGAATTCTATTTTATTCTAAAATAAGAATGACTACTTGAGAATCTATTTCACTAGAAATTCAATTTAACCTAACAGTTGAATTGCTTCAGGGAAGGAAGTTTGGTTCGTGGTATAACCCATAAAAATGGTCGTGTTTAGCCTCAATTGAGCACCACTAGTGATAGTCTCATATTCATTCTCTAACTTGATTAAATGGCTCTTTATAAATATGCCTAATGTTAGTTTACATTAATGAACTTTGTATTTCATTAGGATTTTTTATTAGTCAAGTAGTAATTAGGATTCTCTTTAGTCAATCTAGACTATTTACATCTCGCATATGTATTTTTGTGATTTCAAAATGTTAATTTGTTCTCGTGAAATATGATTATATTATCTTCATGCTATTTTGATTCTCAATGATTACTTGCTTAGTTGTTGAATGCATAATTATTTAGACGGTTTTGTTTTTGGTTAGAAATCCTGGTTTAATATCTCTAAGTTTATATCTATGATACGTGTTATTAAATGCTAAATGCTAACATGTGTTGTATGATATATATGTGTGTGACGTAATCATTGTTTTATGTGAGCTTTTATATGATCTACGTGTTTTTCTTGTGCACCCACACTATATCATTAGGTCCGTCTATCTAGATAAACATATAGACGTCACATAGTGTTGTACATCAATATATTTGATTGCTATGATTAATACACTTAAGTGACTTAGTGTCTTTTACGTTTAGGGTATTGCCTCGTGTCACTAAAATTTATCGAGTACACATGCATAATCGTCTTAATCCCTAAGGATTTTCGTTTAGAACACTTTGATCATTATCTTATTCATTTACTTGATTCTTTTCTTTACGAAATACGCTTTCCGTCCCGCGTCGTAATCAGTCAAATACTCAAAACTCCTCATAGTAACTCGTTCCCACTCTTTCGTTACTATATCAACCGTCTCCTATCTTTAGGGATCTGCTCCTTAACTATAAACGGTTATATCACTCATTTTTCATACCTAATTCATTACACGAAAACCTCAATCACGCCTCTACCACTATATAGATTGCTAATATCTTCTCTCCACTATTTCTGCTACCACCTTTAAGATAACCTTGTACCTCATCATGTGATTGTTCTATGAACATTAGCAATGCTTAAAAAGAGCTACATAACTTTACGGTTAAAGATCGTCGTATGCTAACCATCATCCTTCTTGACATTGTCAAGCTCATCGCTTCCGTCATCGTTTGTTTTCTTCTTTATTTATTTTTATTATTCGACATGTTATGACCGGATGAGCACGAATTAAGTGGGAGGGAAACCACACTCGTTCACATATAGTTTTTCACCAAATATTCTTAAGAACTCACAAATGTGATTCTTATTCCTTAGAAACCAATTCAAACGAACCTTTACCCTACATACTCACTTCTTTTTCCACCACACATGTACACCCCGTTCACACAAACCAAATTGGTGACCAGGATCGTAACCTAGCTCTTACCCTAACTTCACTATTAGGACCAATACCTCCTCAAACAAGAACACTCTTTTCTTTTTCCATAAGAACACTCATTTCTTTTTCCACAACACAAGTACACCCCCTTTACACAAACCAATTTGGTTCTAGTCTTCTACCCTAACATTACTATCTAGCAACAATACCTCTTCTTGACAAGAGCACATGTAACACCCCAAAAAAATGCGTGTCGCAGCGGAAATGTGTCCGGGAGAGTTACTTCATAATTCACAGCGCTAAATACAAGAGAACGACCTCTAAATGTGTCGTTTGAAAAATAATCTCGTTGATTTCCTTTAAATTGATATAACATTTGTCCCATAA